>JAVBJF010001090.1:0-21412 GCA_033439095.1 Pseudococcus viburni
ACTGAGCATTCTGCGAACCTAACAATTGTATTATGTTGTCAGGCTTTAAAGCCAAGTAGGTCATTTTCTGAAATTCTGATACAAACTTACAAAGTCAACTTGTCCCAAAGCCAGCACCTGTGTGCCCCAAAATATTTCAGACATTTTGAATTCATTTTAACTTATTCATTTTTTTAAAAAATCAAAAAATTAAAATTGAAGTAGGAGAAGTGATTGTGGTTATTCTTTTATGTCTTATTGGAATACCTATGATCAGTTTTATTTTTCCGAAGATCAAGATATTTGCCAAAAAGTTGGAGTATCTCAAAAAATTTCAGAGTCAGAATACAAAATTTCGTAGGACTTTTTCAAAATTTCGACCACACATACTCGTATTTCTACTTCTCTTCCTCCCCTCCCCTCCTTTCCAAAGAATCAAAAAGAACTGTAATAGTTCCTTTATGATGATCCTGCTCAAATTCTTTTTAAAAATTCATCAATGCTATAAAAAATTAACAATGTGAAAAAATCTTGAAAGGAAAAAATTTTGTATTTTGAACATGTTTTTTTTTTGTTTAAAACGTTTTTTTTTAGTGTTTAAAACATTTTTTTTTGTTCCTAATTAAAACATGTTTTAAACAAAAAAAACATCCCAACATGTTTTTTTTTAAAACTGTTTTTTACCCAACACTGGCATCCATCATTGGAAAATTTGGTAGGTATATGCTATTTGAGCAATTTTTACGTCAGCGTCATGTCGAAAGTTATTGTTTAGAAATTATTGTGAACTTAATACATACTATCCAGACAGATACTCCTCCCTTGGGTATATATCTCATGTAATATTCAATGTACCGATGCATTTCGTTTGTTACAGGCCTTCTAATGTATTTCAAAATGAAATTATATGAAAAATGTGCCAATGGATAAGTTTCATTGCCGTAATATTGACCCAAAATATGAGGATAGCAATGTGCTTCGGCCAGAAAAATCCTAGTTGAAAATAATAGAAAATAAATTATCACGAGTCAAGTTTTATGACAAGTTGCAATAATTTTTACCTTTCAAATCCTCCATGATTGTTATTATATTCATCCAAAAATAATCTAAGTTCATGAATAAACTCAAATGTTTCTGGTTGGTTTTGTTGTCTTTCATAATAACTGTCATCTCTAAATTGTTTATCTTCAAAATAATTTGGTACTGCATCTAATCTAAACCCGGCCACTCCTTTATCAAGCCAAAATGTAATGATTTTCTAAAATATAGAAAAAGCGATGCTTGATAAGGCACAAATTCTAGAAGAAATTTTTAATAAGGTATAAACTAATTAAGTATGTACTTTAATTTCATTTTTCAAATTTTCATTGCCCAATTCCAAGTCCGGCTGTTCTGGTAAAAAACTGATGCATATAAAACTGCTGACGTTTCTCATTCCATGTCCATGCAGAGTCATGAATGCGAAGTGGGAAGTAACTTTTCTGAGATGATTTAATGTGATTTGAGAACAAACATTGAAATAATTTCAATTTTTGAACAGGCATTCAATAGAATGTATAAACTTACCCAATTGTTTGGAGGTATCCGTATCCCATTATATATTATTTTTGGATCTCTCCACATGTAAAAATCGGTATAAGGGTCAATTCTGTCAATAGATTTTAAAAACCATTCGTGTTTATGGCCGCTGTGATTAATTACCAAATCCAATAACAACTTCATATCTAATGGTGGATATGTGAATTAAAAACAAAGAAAACAATATAATTAGATTATTGTAGGTTAGGATGGGGGCGATGGCTCGATTCACAGTGGAAGGTTGTTGATGTGAACAAGATGATCCCAAAATGTTTTTATCTTGCGGTGATAATTTGTGGTCACTTCTATTTGAAAGTGCTCTAAAATTATACCTGTAAAATGAAGGGACATCAATTTTCGATTTTTAATATTAGTATGGAGAATTTAGATTAAAAAAAGCCAAAACCCCAAAAAAATTCCTGGAAACGGGAAAGTTCGTATACAGGCTTTGTAGGGAGTGTATTTCAACATACTCAACTTTCCCTAAAATCGGGGAATATTTTGTCCCCCTTTTGGGGTGAGGGGGTTCAAATTTTGGGTTTTTGGCTATAACTTTTGAAATTACGCCCTTACAAAAAAAAAGTCTGAAACAAAAATTGTAGGGAATTCAAAAAGAAATAATTTTCTTCTCGCCTTTTTTTCCCAGGACGTCATGGAAGGGAGCTAGAGCCTTCAGAAAAAAATCTATTTTGAAAATTTTTCATTAAGTATTGCAAATAATTGCCAAAAATTGGGTTAATCGACTTTTAGAAGTGGATCTTTTGCATAGTACATCCTATTACTATGTAGAATAAGAAAAATGTGCAACCGGTCCCTCATCTCAAAGTAGGGAGGTGGACCCTATGTAGAAAAAATTGCACCCCCTCCCCCCCAAATAGCTCAGCTACAGTGAAAAATTCGAAAAATTGGTTCAAACAAACGTTGTAGAGCGTTAAAAGACTAACATTTTACTTTTTTTACATTTTTTCTACGTGTTCTTGGAGGCGAGCTATACCTACCAAAAAGAAAAAAGATCGACGCGGGGTTCGAAAATTTTTCATCAACTCAAAAAACTACACGTGTGTAGGCCAGGTATAAAATCTAACGAACCAATAGCCCCTCAAATGGGTTTCTGGAGTTTTCGTGGTCGCTAAACTCGATTTTTATAATCATCTAACACCTGGACCCAATTTGGGCTTCAAAAGAGGGGATTCAATATTTTGTGAGAAATTTTCGAATTTGAAAAGTGAATAGGTAGGTGAGTATTTTGAATTAAAAAATAATAATTTTTCAAGTCTTGCCCTTTCTTTTCTCAAGCCGCTGTTCTGTTGATTTGGAAAGTATTATTTTTCTGCATATTGAAGAATAAAATTTTCAAAAAAATTTCCGACCAACACGAATTTCAATTTTTTTTTCTTTCAAATCAAAAGTTTAGCCAAATTGTTGTACACGAACCGGCAGAGCATACAAATAACAAATATAGGTTCATACACAAGTATCTGTAGGGTGGCAATTTCATTCCTTCCACTTTTGATTAAGTACAAAAAAAAATCAATAAACACGAAAAATAGTTTTTTTATAAAATTTTTGTTCCTTCAAATAGGAAAGTAGGTAATTTGTCTAATAGGGGAAATGAAAGGTAGAACATTTATGGACACTCCCTAGAAGTTATACCTAGTGCTGTACTAAACTTTGATGACATTTTGTGCTTAAAGAGGTTTGGGGTAAGAAAGGAAAATCTTGATTTTAATCATTATCCAATTGAAAAAGGAAGAAGAAATTCAGAAAAGCTATTAAATTTACCCATCTGCGACTTTAAGATGAAAGAAGCAGGATTGATTAAAGCAGGGGGAGGGGAGGAGATTATTAAAGCATTCCTATTAGTGATGAAAAACGCATTTAGTGTTACAAATATCACTCATAGGAAGTGCAGTTCGTAAGTTCGAATTTACATCGAGGTAATTTAAATTTGAGGTGATTTTTGAACTTCACTTCAAAATAATATTTGATCATAAGGAGATTCAGAAAATTTATTCAGACCGAAAACTTCGGTGGAGCCTTTTTTGATGTCGCCCCTCATTGACCTGGACCTCAAAATCTTAATGAAAGATAATTTTTTTTTTTTCCGATTTGACTTTGTTGTGGATATTATACCGTCCTGTAAAACAGAGACCATACTGCAGCTAAATAGTTACAGTAGTTAAATTTAAAAATTTACCTCTCTTTTTCATTTCACGTATTAATTCTTCAAAATCCTTCATTGTACCATATCTCGAATCAATCTTGTAATAGTCTGTTATATCGTATCCCATATCTCTCATTGGTGAATCGAACAATGGTGTGAGATGAATTGTGTCTATCCCCAAATCACATAAGTGATCCAATTTTGAAGTAATGCCTGAGTGAAAGAACATCTACTTATTTTTCTTCATTCTTTTTGTGATTATTTTAAAGTATACCTATATTTACCTTTAATGTCGCCCATGCCATCTCCGTCGCTATCCTTGAACGAAAATGGAACTATTTCGTAAATTATTGTGTGCTTCCACCATTCCTTGTCCAATTCCGCAAAACTCTTGCAAAATAACAAGAATAAAATGATTACTAGTTTTCTCATTTCTCGTAATCTTAGCTTCTCGAAAGCCAGTAGAAGAAAATAATTCTAGCCTGAGAAATGGTTTTATTTATAGGTACCTACACATTTTGAGTTTTCAAGTGTCCTTTTTCGATTTTCGATAGGTACATGTTGAAATCTTGAGATCTACTTAAAGCATCTCTATTTGTTAATGGCAAAATGACGCAGTAGTTTTTGCAGACGTCATTTTCTTCATCATATGTTCTTCTGAGTTGTTGTGGAGTTGGTGGTGAGTAATTATTTATTCATTACGTTACTTCTTAAATTACAAAATGTCATCCTAATTTGATATTGGAGGTAAAAAAATATGCATAAATATGAGTCAAGTTAAATGAAAAATCTACCTTGAATTTTGACGAATATTGTTGAGGTAATTTACTTTGAGTGGAAGATCCGTCCAAAAAATGTTGACTCAGCACAAAAATAAATGGGGCTAAAGGATTTAAATTTTGAAAAAATCACAAGATTTTTGTCATTTTGGGGTAGTGCCACTTCCTGAACCTCCTCTAAAAAGATACGCTCTTATAAACAAATTCAAATTACTCTCGATAATGCTGCCAAAATGTATTTCTATTTTTATAAAATATAGGGCGTTTACTTTTGACGTCATCTGACGTCACTCCCTCAGTGAGATGGATCCCGTCTTGCCGCACCGCCACCGTTCGATGACGTTTTGTGTTGTTTTCCCTCAGTGAGATAAACCCGTCTTGCCCCACCACCGCCGTAGAACCGGTAAAACGACAGGCGCTGCTCGGCAATTTCAAAACCAGTAAACGCCCTATATTAGGTAAAGCTGTTTATTCAACGGTTTGAAAAGTAAATCAAAAATTGTATTGGACAAGAAAGTCAGGGCGCGGTGTGCAAAAAAACAGAAAAATAAACAGAAAAGAGTAAAAGGTCTCACGTTTCTGCTCCTTTGGACCCCCGTTGCGCGTTGAACGATACTTTCTGACCCCCTCCCCCCGGTGCGCGTCGCGCATTGTTCTTTGGGATGTGTAACTCGCAATGATGGTGGGGAGGGGGGGGGGAGAAAGAAACAGAAAAAACAGAGAGGAGCAGAAATAATGGCAGAAAAGACCAGGAAGTCCCAGCACAAAGGAGCAGAATTTTCTGCTTTTTTGCATACCGGGATATTTTATTTATTTATTTAGAAATTTTGTGCAGCAGTGCAAGATTTAGTGGACAAACCTGCAATCAGAATTCGTCATGAATTTCGATTGAATTGGAGATTTTATGAATACCCCGAATATCAATAACAATAAATCTTCAAATTCATATAATCTTTAAATTTTTAACCCTCTTGTAGGAGTAGTCCAGGCATTTTAGAAATTGACCCCCCAAAAATTAAAGCCTCATTTTTTTTTCGCGTTTTACGTTCGTAATGGTCCACTACACAACATACTAAAATCGACACCCCCACAACTCTCCGCTACCCCTAGGGGATGGGTAAACGTCCACTGAAAACCGGATTTTCGTGAATATCTCCTCAAATAAGCCTCAAAATTGAAAAGTAGTTATGAACAATCTTGTTCTACGCGTAATTTCCTATCGGAACGGTTTTTAATTTTTCAAAAACACTCACTTATTTGACCAAAAATTAAGGGTAAAAACACCTATTTTTTTAACAATTTACAGCATTTTTGGAAAAAATCGAAACTTTTGGGAATATCTCCTCAAAAAAGCCTCAAAATGGGAAAATGGTCATGAACAATCATGTTCTACGTGTAATTTCCTATCAGACAGGTTCGTTTTTTTTCAAAAACACCTGCTTCTTTGCCCATAAATTAAGGGTGAAAAATGCCTATTTTTCCAATATTTACAGTATTTTTGGAAATGATGGAAATACAAAGCTGAAAATATCGTTTTTGAATCCTTACGACGTAAAGAAATGTTTCGTATCACCAATAATCAGCAATAACATCGCGTTTATATGTAGTACTTTTTCTTTCCACAACTTAGATTTTTTAAATGCAGTATTCAATTTCAATAATCTCCCTTATAATTAACGGTAGGGGTTGAAATTTTTGCGGTGACTTTTTTTGGAATACCCTGTAAAATAATAAGTCGTCACTCAGTATTATACACGAATACTTTATTTATTAATAAAGTATAAAGGAATAGGCAAGTTAAATAGAATAGACCGATTAGCTAAACTTGTCACTTCGTGACAGGACGAGACTCAAGATAATAATAATAATAAAAACAAAGATTTGATACAACAATTGTTGTATCGGTATTTGGCAATACTCGGCTGCCAACTCCCTTAAAACTATCCACTCTCAAGACAGAGAGCAGCCAGCAAGGGCCAAGTCTCACCATTACACTTGCCCCTTCGAGCTTACGCGAATAGCTGGCATACGTGTGCATCCAACTATCACGAAGCCGAGGGTAAGCGCGAACTTAGAAACTGACCCCAGTGACCACCCTGCCCCTTCGGGTTTGCCATCGAGAGAGTAGTTAGATCAAGGGAGTAGTCAGTAGAGCAGAGCCAAATACATAAAATTTTGAATCAATTTACAATTTGAATCGGTAGGTTCATCGACCTATATCGAACTGTCACGACAATGAACCTTTAATTAATCGGAAATTCATACAGACAAAATCGGTAAAGTGCAATAACATTTTTCGGACAAATTTGTAAATAGTTATAGTGAAGACCTTTGTCTTCACTGTACATGCTTGATAATCAATCCTTGTTGAAAGTTTATGATGATTGTCATCGAAAATAGGAAAAATTTTACATTCATAATTTTTTTTTTTTTTTTTTTTAATCAATAAGTGTCAATATGATATACGGTGTTGATTGATCGTAATTTCAATTATCAGGTGGTGAATAAATCGTCGTTGTCATTATCGAGTAATAAATCGTTGAGAAAAATTAAATTGCATTTCGAAGTATCGAGTGTATAAATCGTAGTGCCTTCACCGTAGGTCGTTTTGATTCATCTTGACGCTTGCTATAATAAAAAACCATTCGATCTCATCGAAAGAAAAGAAAATTTTATTATCATTTCGATATCATCGAATTTTAAATGAACAATTATAACCAACTTCTACAGGTAAATTCAAACTAATCTACGAAGAAGAACAAAGCTAACTACGATAGCGGAAACAATTTCGAATATTTTCGAAATTTATGCAAAGAAATATGAATAACACCTCGTAAATACAAAACACAGGATAATATCTCGACCGAGTCAATAATGAGTATAATAAAGGAACTTTGAAAATGAAAAATTTTGACTATTCATAAATATGAAAAAATGAGAAATTTCGATCATTGTCGAATTTGATACAAATAAATGAACAAATTAAAAATAAACGAAACATATTGATCGATCAAATCAAAAATAGGAAAAATAAACGAATGCCTCTTCGTATATATCTAAAGAGACAAAAATAGCGAAAAAATGCGAAAATATAGAAAATCTAAATGAAATCTAGCTCATTGGCTAGTTTCGGTGAAGTAGCGCCAGGGTTGTCTCGTCCAACAGGTCCCGGGCAGCTTTGGAATCCTGGTTTGACATTGTTATGCCGATTTCGAAATTTTCCCGATATTCGATTCCGTTAAAGTTGAAAGCTTCTAGGATGCTTACTGAACCTTGTTCAGAAGTCGCGCTAAGCGAACGAAGCATTTCATTGAACGCAATTCGAATCTCGGGACCATTGTCGATAAGCGGCAACGGACAAATCAGGATGTCCTCCGCTCCCTTTTCCTGCAGGATCGAGATGCATAGTTCGACGTTCTCCTTCAAATCGGCGACTGTGGTAGTGTTGTTCCGGTGTGTATCACTACCAGCTGTTGAAAAGCATACACGACGCGGAAACTGGCGCGTACGTCGGAGTTGCCGGATGAAGTCCGCTATAAATGATTCTTGGGGATACCAGTCTGCACTGCGTAATTCCCATTTGTTCTTGGCACACCACGCCTGCCTCAGGATTATGAAAATTAGGCAATCGCCTAAGATTACGAAGTGGTTCGAAAATACAACCAGCGATCCGTATAATTTCGCTTTTAAAAAGTTTCTTTTCTCTTCTCTTGATCGGCACCGGCCGGGTACATATATCGATAATCGTCATATTTAAGGTTTTGTCTCGCTTCGATATTGAACCTGACCAAACTAACGGATTCGTCGCGTCTGTAAACATTCACTGTCTGGAGACAACGAGGGCTACGATTTGTGTCGCGAGATCGCGAAGTCGATGGTTCCGGACTCCTTGGCCTTGCAGCCAACAGCGGACTATTGGAGCTAGGTGTCGAATGATTGCTTCCTAGAGCAACAGCGGCAGCATAAGACTGGGAATCGTTTTGTGATGATGTAGGTTCAGATGAGTCCATTGGCTCACGAATCGTTGACGATGTGGGTATGCTCGCGAGAATATTCGCTACATTGCTCATGGATAATCCAAACTGTAGCCGGAGGCCGCACGCGGCAATTTTTAGGCGCGGCAATCGAAGAAGACAGTGCAGTGGGGGGGGGACCCACTGGAGATGACGAAAATCCAGCCCGAGATATAAATTAAATTGGGCATTGCCCCAAATTTCGGGCTTTGCTTTATTAAATTCCAATTTATGTCAAAATTCGGAATCTTCGCATAAAGGGTACGTATTAAAATCCTCCGAAATCTGTTTTTTTCTTGATTGAAGGCTGTTACAACATCGTTGTAACGTAAGTTGAGAAGAATCGTATTCATGTTTAAAGAAGACTCATTTTAGCATCTGAGGCATTGGTCAAGAGTAAAAGATGGTGGCGTTGGTGAAAGGAAATGAATGCGCGTTCAGCGATCCGCGGCTGGGCTGTCACATCCCACCCTTTGAAACATTGTATTACACTTGAATCTTCGCGGCCAGTAATATCTATTACAAGGCATTTTCGATGCGATATATGGAAACATGGCGCGATTATCAAATTTTCACATGCGCGTCGTTGACGCTACTAAATTTTTTTCCGCAGGGAACATTGCAATGCGGCTATTGGTAACATATCTGTAATAACAGAATAATTTGGATTAGTTTTTTTAGCAAATTGCCACATAACGAATTTGTGGCGTACATGTTATAAATACTATTTATGCACATTACTATTTTATTGGTATCATAGCCAAAATTGTCGATTTTTTATCTAGGAACTGAAATAGTACGCATGGTACAAGTTTATTATTATTTGCAACGTCATTCGATGCATTTTTCTGGAATGTTACTGGATAAGGATAACGTATATATACCAGGACTAATGTCACTGTTTTTCGATCGATGTTAATCTCGGAATTATTAAGAATTATTATTCGATTAGCAAACGTTACTCCATATGTTATTCATAGATTCTGCTTTCAGAACGAAGATTCCCGTCAAGGGATTATGTGGCGTTTCAGCTATGACCAAGTGTCTTCATCTGGAGAAAATAGACCATCACAACTGTCGTTTGTCTCGTTGGTCCGATTCAATAAAAAACAATTGTTTTTACAATTGGAAAATAGAAGATTTCTTCCGGACTTTTAGGTAAAATAAAATCCAAAAGGTAGATAACGATACACGCTAGAAGAGCGGAGATGGTGATGCCGGAAAAATGGGCGTTGTTTCTATCCGGGATTCCGAACGAAGGACTTTATTCTGTGCGAGATCTAAAAAATATAGACATTCATTGTAAATAATTATTGTTACTAGATGTAAATAGGGCATTTGCCCCTTTGTACATTACAGGTATTAAATAATAATGTGTAAGAAAATTTCCTTCATAACCGCAGGGCGGCAGTTTAAAAACGGAATGTGGTTTTTGATTTCCAAGAAATCAGATAAAATTATGTAATATCATTGTATTACTTACCGTAAACCGGTAATGATAACCCAGGGAAGAAAGAAATACATAAAATAGGACATGAAGCATCGAACGAAAATTAACAGAAAAAATGGCTAATTAATCGTTAGAAATTCATACAGGGAATGCAACGAATAGGAGAGAACAGAAATCAACGTGATTTAAATCCTTCAGCAAAATTATGCCAACCAACTGTTGGTAGCACCGGAAGTTGCCAAATCACTGAACAAAATAACGTATTGGAAACGAATCCATAAACATTGGTTTTTGGAATTGGAGAAGAGTTTTTTTATTTTTTTATTTATTGATTAAGAAAATTTTCCCTTAATTTTCATAAGAGATACAAATATATTTTTTTTCAAAATCGTTGAATAAACTTTAGCGATCGCAGACCTGGTACCAGGGGTATGAATTTTTAATTCTGGTACTTCGGCGCAGTGGAGTATTTGTTTTCATTGTCGTTAGATGTCTTTGATGTGGAAGCTTTAGCCTTGCGTTTCTCAACATGTCGGGATGCGGCTTGTTTTACCTGATCAAATCTTTGTTGGTGTTACCGTTGCTTTCTTGATTGTTTTTTTCCAAAATTTATCCAAATCTTCGGAATTTTTTAATTTTTTCAATTTTTTTCGCATTTGTTGAATTTTTCGTTGTTGCTTTTAGAAGGGGATTCGTCTGTTTTTTAGATTTCTTTCTGTTCCACGATTAGCGAGACGTGGTCCTCTTTGTTTTGTTTTCATTGTGATTTTGTCGCAAGTTCTTCTGACAGGTGTCCTTAATTTCTTTATGAACTCAGTAATATCGGCGGTTATTTCCCGTGTTTCGTGAAGATAATTTCGGATTTTATTTCGATTTCCTGACGTCAAATGAGAATGGAGACGAAACGTCCATTTTTTAGTTCTTATTGTTGTTTGACGGTAAGGAAGGGGGTAAGCTGGCGTATGCTTAAAACTTTACCAACCTTGTTCATCTGAGATTCCCAATAATCTTTGTAACCCAATTCTTAGTTTAAATTCATCAATTTGTAAAAAGGGCCTAGCCTTTTTGATAGTAATTTTTTGAGAAATACCGTAAACACGCCGAAGGTTTTTTAAATGTTCGGTAGAAGAACCATAGTTCCTTTTTCGAGAATAATTGGGATCACCGGGATCTTTGTTAAAAAGGTTTATTCGTTCATGTATCCCTTTGCAGGCGACGTTTTTCACGGATGAATGTTTTTCAATTACCTCTTTATATTGGAAATATCTTCGATTATTCGTGTTTTGCATTTCAGGCGTATAAACCCACTTTTCTTTGCAAGTCTATCGGCGTAAATATTGGGTGATTTCCCGTGACCGTGAACCTTCCCGATGTGATGAATTTGCACTTCGGCAAAAATTTTTTCATGCCTTCGCGAAACGATGTATAGGAATAGGTCTTTATGGAAGACAATTCTGCTTCTTATTAAATTCATTTCCATTCCATTTTCTTGCCAGGTGTTTTATTTGGAATTTATTGGTCTTTGGCCCAATAGTGTGAAATCGTGAAGATTTCATTTTTATTTTATTGAGAAATTCCAGGATTTCTAGCGCTTTTGGTACGGCCTATAATTTCCGCGAGGTTGTTATGTAGGGAACCATATGATGGAAAATTTTTCTGAAACATTTGTTTCAGATCTGGAGAAAAACGATATACCTATTCCTGCAATTTGGAATTTTCGTACCATTTCTGGAACATGCCCCCCATCTCACCACACGTACGAAGTCTTGTCAAAAATATAAGTCTTTTTTAGATATTTCTTTTTCAACAAAAATGTCGACGAGTAAGGATGGATATCCCGTTTGGCTTTTTGTAATACGGAGAGTTTTCCCAAATCGTGTTGAAAAATTGAACGGAGCAATTTGGCGAGTGTGAGTCCTTAACCAATAGTTTAGGGATTGCCCATGCATCGTTGGGGGTAAATTTATATGGAGTTAGGAGTCTTAAATTTATCTCCAGTTCGATGTCGAAATAAATACGTCCCCCAGCCATTATGATTTAAGTGATTGGATTATAGGGTCCTCGTTCAATTTTGGACTCGTAGCTTATCTCCCAAATGACGCGCATTATTCGTTCGAACCAATGATGACGCGGATTGTTTTTTTATAGCTGAAAGTGAACGTATTCGATGTCATTTGATGTAAGGAGGTCATTCCAAAACGATTGCTGATAAATTGTGTCCCGTTATCCGTTATTATTTTCTTTAATCTTAATTCCCGAGACCTAGTTAATCTTGAGATAATTTTTTTCCCATCGTATTGCATAAGTTTGATCCTCCTGTTCATAATTGGTCGTAGCCAGCATTTTGGATTTGAAAACTCTTTTTGCCAACAAGCAAAAATTTCGGCTGTCCCTTTTGAGCTGCGGCTCTGGGGCCGAAGAGATATACGGATAGTACATCGCCTAACCCATTAAGCCTCTACCTGGCCATAACTCAATATCTTACGTGGAACATAATTTTTTATTGACTTTGCCTATTATGCAACTATTGGCAAATTTTGCGAAGTTATTTCATAGCATTTGGGGAAGAAGTAACATCCTTTTTTGAACCGTTTGTTTTCAAGTTTTGCAGCGCCTACGGGGACCCATTTAAATATTCGTGAAAGATAAGTTTTATGGTTAAAATCGCAAAAAAAGTTCTTCGGGCAAATACGGGATTTCTGTGCCATCTTCATGCCAGCGGTAGCTTATAGAACGATTGATTCTCCTGGTTCTTTAAGCGATTTTTTGAATTTTTTTCATTAATTTGGGCCTTCTTAGCGCTTGGATCTTTGTGGACTAATTCGAAATATCCACCTCAAGAGGTTTCCTTTATTTTCAACGCATGCTGGGTCCGCATTTGAAAACGATTCCAGATCGTTCAAAACCGTGTGAAGCATGTCTGCCATGGGGTTATGGGTAAATTCGACAGTTAAGGTTCAATGTTTGTCCAATCAAGGAACCATAAAGTAATTTCAGGTGAAGTGGATTTTGTAAAGCTGTTTCTTTGGTTTCAGATCGTAGACGGTCGTAGCCATTTAACTCGGCGGTGATCCATCCTGCTGCCTTACGGGGGTCTTGAACTCAGTGTTTTCGAATTTAAGAACAATCGGGCTTTAAATCTGAATCTAAACGTGAAATTTTTAGATCCATGCCAAACCCGGTTTGCAATTTATGGATGGTTTAGAAAACCAAAGTCGCATTTTCAACGATCTATAATCGTAAGCTTTTTTTGCTGAGGCCTAAAAAGGAGTAAAACTGGGTAAAACATGACAATGGGGTTCATTACCCATAATTATTTTTTTGGTATAAAACCGAATTCAATGGCATCGTCTGTTACCATAGTGTTCAAGATACAAATCGTCCTGTTTGGGGTCCCGGAAAGGCATTCAGCTTGAAACCTTTACGTACTAACTTCGAGTTGTTCGAAGGCCTCCTTTGCTGGGTTCCTTGCCCCATTTTCAAGTTTGGGGCAATCCTTTTTCAGTCATTTTGTAAATTCGGCAAAAGCGAGAATCTGGTGATAATTCGGGATGAACCTCTTATACAGACCAGTCAGTCCCAACAAGAGTCTGTACATCCTTTACAGTAAACTCAAGGAAAATTTTTCCTTTTTATCGGTATGTTTGCGTTTGAATTCCGTAAACTTTCTGTACTTTCTCGCTCGGTTTCCTATTTTTTTTGTTCATGCGCCAACACTTGTAACCTAGATGTTTTAGTTTCACGCTTGAACATGATCCGTCTTAGTAGGGTTAAGTTAAGACCGTTCGCTCTAATCAATGTTAGAACTTCCTTTAGACGTTCAATCATTTTCCTAATGTGTTCGTAGCGATAAGAATATCGTCCACAAACGTTTGAACGTCTTCCATATCTATGGGTATGACATCGTTCATCATTTCGATGAATTCTGCTGAGGCGATCTTTAAGTCCATACGGCAATTCGATTGAATTCAAATACTTTGGCCTTCAACCTGGAAAGCCGGGTGAATTGAAACGACGGACTGTGGCCTTAGCATCAATTGCCAAAAATCCGCTACAAAGTCCAGAGGCTAAACCATTTGCCGATGGGGTTTCGTTGATAATCCTTTCTAATGCACCTTGGGTTCTGTATTAGTAACCGCTCAAAGCCATTTGGTTGAGCTCGTCGGCATTTAGGCATAGGGCAGGTCCCGTTTTCTTTACAACTGGGCCTTTAAGGGTTTGAGTATGTGGATTTTGAAGGGGCGTTTATTATTTTCAAAAGGCAAAGCATTACCTTAATGGCCTTAACGTAACATCATTTTTTTTATTTTTTTCGATGGGCGAACTTTCGCCTTTCCATTTACCTAGATGGCTTTTTTATCTTTGAATTTTAAAGTAAAACCTCTCTATACCGAGATATGCCCCCCGGATTATCTACTAAAACAATCTGAAAATTCGGACCCAATTCTTTATACGCAAAGTCCTGCGTCTTCTTGAGTGACCTCATCAGATTTTCAAGGCCTCTTCGATTATCTTTTTTTCCAATTTATGCTAAAAATTGTTCAGGTTCTCATTTGTCCTGAAATCTCGTGGTCCTAATGGTAGATCCGATTTTTTTTGGTTGACTGTTCTGTCCAATGATTGTACGTACAGCTTCGTGTTTTTTCAATTTTTTTATCAAAACCTTTAACTCTTAGGATATCCGCGGCCCTTGGTATGTGCCAAAACCATGTCCCTAAAATACAAAATTTTCTTTCTTTTGTCACAGGACCAGGGTGTATCAGCCCGGTTTTCAACGTAGTTTAACGTCGGATACCTAGGGAATTTTCATTGATAAAACGTCCGAGTCCGATGATAAAAATGGACGCGTTCGTGTATAGTACGTAAAATGGCAAAATCATTGGTAAAAATCAGGCGGAAGTAAAACGATAAACGAGAAAAAATATTAGTCATTGTTTTGACTAATTTTTCAGTCAGAGACCATTTCAGCAATCTATTGGCGTGATAACGGGCAGATACATAATCTTATCTGGATATTCTCTGGTAATGTTTCTCTACCCATTTATGCGACATAACGTTAGGTAGTGCACCAGAGTCCATTTGTGCAGCGACTGTACCTTGGTTTTCGAACTCTAGTTCAAATTACACAGGTAGGGTCCTTGCAAGATTCGGTAACTAGTTGTTGTTTTTATTTTTTCATCCAATTTGCGCATCTTGTACTTGGCATTATCGATAGCATCGATAGCTTTGAATTCGTATTCAGATTCATCATCGGCGGAGGTTCAAAGTATCATAACCTTCATCTGCAGTAACAAAAAGGTCAGTATTTCATTTGATTCTTTTCATAAGACTTCCCAATTGGTCTTTTAACACTGATTAGCCTTATCGAACATCTTCCCCAGGGATTCGATAGCCTTGAGTCTTACGTCGGTTGATTATGTTTATATTCGGGTTATACTATCCGTCGGGGAATCATACAATTTGCATACCAGGAGGAGACATACGTTTCTCTGGTTTAAGGCGATACCTTGAAGAATTCTTTTGCATTCTCCTTCCTTTCTGCTTTCAGCTTGGCGTTGATATTAGGTTCGAAATGTTTTTTCATCTCTGGGGTGGGGATGTGAATTTTTTAACGGACCAGAAAATTTCTTGAATTTTTTTGGGAAATCTAAAATTCAAATTTTTTCAGCTCTTCAGTCATTGTGAAGATAAGCTCCGAAAACGTATGATTCGCGATGTAATATTTATTCATAGTATCAGAGAAGTTGAATTGTTCGAGACGAGGTATGACGTTATAATTTTTGATCGATAGCCGGTTCGAGAAACCATATTTTTTTACTCAGCTAAATTTTCCAAACTGTTTCCAGCTTCATAAATTGTGAAGCCGGTGGTGGGCCTACTGTATCGAGGATCCGGGGTTGAGACGTGAAAAATACGGCGATAACAGACTATCTTTCCATCTTACCCACGGGGGATTTTTTTTCGCCTTTTTAAGCCTTGGCTTAATAATCGGAAAAAGCAAGAATGATTTTTTTGCACGAAAGCCTTTTCCTACACAAGCAAGCGAGCGGCACGCAGTCAGCTTCTACAACTGGGGAATGATTTCTTTGGGAATAATTAATTTCAAGTTGGACCGGGGGAAAACGTGGCACGTTTCTTAGTAAATTCAACAAGTTTCTATTTTCATGCGGGCAAAATGCTCAAGTGATGTCTTTTGGGTTCTTAAATAACGGGGGGTAACGTATTATTATTTTCAGTGGTTTAATGACATGGGCGATAAACCGTCATACCGATAAATCATATTCATCAAAAAAATTTCATAGGATTGGGAGTTCGTTAGTACTAGAAATTGGCCCATTCAGCTTCTAGTCCTGATTCGTTTTTCCGAGCTGTTCTCAGAAGATGATTACCAGGAACCCATTGTTTCTGTTCAACTTCAGTTTTCGGGTTTGGTTTCAGTTTCCAACTCTCGCCGGAATCTCGTTTTCTTTATGGTTTCGTGGTGGTTTACGTCCCGCTAACCCTTTATATTCGTAAGGGTTTATCACTTCTGGAATAATTAGGTTTTTTAAAGAATGAAGCCCTTTAGTCTTTCCCCTTTTGTTTTTTTCTATCCTTATCATCGTAATTACCTTTGTTTGGGTTTTTTTTTAACCCGAAAATATTTCCCGGGGATCTTTTTTTTGTTTTTTATAACCCTTGTTATCATAAATTGTTTATGGTTTTCGATTCCCCTAAAAAGGTTGGGCCTATTATACGATGAAGAAAATGTTCGCTACTTTTTATTTTTTTGGCAAATTCCCGATTCATCCCCGTTCTCTTTGCCCAAACCCCTACAAGGTGAAATTTTTTCCCTACTCGAGCGATCGGGCCTTGGATATCTTCGCTTGCATTAAAGAAAGGTAATTTTTTGTACAAAAACATTGTATTTTAAACTAATCCTAATATCGGTTTATACTTTTTTAAACGTTTTTAACCATCGAAGGGAAAGTTTTTCGCTAAACAAACGTGTCCATTTTGCTTTTGTTTTCTTTTCACGGGAAAAAGTTTTAAGCCCCCTGTTGATCGGGTTACACTCCAGAATTCGTCCCATAAAAATCTTCAAGCAATTTGCTCGAAATCTTCAAGCGTAATCCTGTGCATTAACCCCCAATCTTGTCCATATCGATGAAAACTCAAGAACAAGGAGCATTTTGGACCAGGGTCCAAATCACTATTTTTCACGTAATTCACGAATTTTGAAACAAAATTATGCGGATGAAAACGATTTTTTTATTAAAAACGGATACCGGAGGTTACCTATCCGTACTGTTCAGGGGAATACTTCCCTTTTTTTTGCGATTTATCGGTTCACCAAGCACGCATTCGAGGAACTTTTAATTTTTAGGGGCCATACCGCTCCCTACTGAGTGTAATCCGATTTTTTCTTTTGTTTCACGTTGCTTGGCGGCCATTTTTTTGTTCCATGGTTATTGAGACGTTCATTGACGACCTCACGCGTATGTACGATAGCTTCAGTTTGTTGACGATCAACGTTCGCGATCTTTTCATCATTTTCAGCAAGGTATAGTCGTAATTCAGATATCGCATCGGCGATATTCAGACGTCGTTTGATGCCGAAACGTCCATAGCAGCTTCTAAGTTCTTATATTCTTAACATTTGTTTGTATTGCGATGAGTTGGCTTTGCGATATGTTCTATAGACTTAGATTACTATGTTCCCTGCGGGTTTGAGTACCTTGGTTCATTGCCCAATCACGGATATTCGATAGAGATTCTAACATATTTTCGAACGATTGTTTTCATGTTAACTGAGGAGGTACGTAATATCCCCTTACTTGGAAAGTTCCCAAGGTGACGAGCGATTTCTTCATTAGATCTCCGTTGGCTTTTTCTCCATTGGGGTTAGCCGGGGAATCACCATCGGGAGTTTAACCCGGAAACGTATGTACACGGCGTTGACAGTTATCAAAATTTCGGAATAGGACGTAGTCGAGCTTGTTTTAATATTCAGGGAATTGACCCCTGGATTTAACTTCCTTGACCTTTGGTCAGTGTTCCTTCTGAGTACGGTTTCAAGTTTAATTTGATCAGGACTACGTGATCAAAGCAAATTGTCGATTATTTTAGGAAATTTCTGACGTACGGCGGGTTGATCAGAAGTTACAGATTTCAATCTCGGCTCTAGTCCAGATCCTCTGAAAAGATTGTTTCAAGCTTTTCGGATTGCGGATTATACAAACGTCGAGATACAGATGAGCCAGATGGGGCCCCGGGTTTTCTTCGATTGCGTATGCCCTGGGTTTTACTCCACGCATTCATATTTTTCCCCTTGCATACATCGCCGCACTTCTCTGAGGTCTGGGTTGATTTTGAAAAATCTTCCTCCATGATCGATTCAGGTGGTCCGGGGTAATGGCATTACGAATTTTAACGTTCCATAAATTTTTGTCAAATTTTCATTTTCAAATTTCGTATTTTTAGCTATTGGCTAAATTATACACCCCGGAATTATCTAAAATTGGCCTCACAAAAGAGTAAAAATTTAATTTTAGATTTGAAAGGCTCTGGTGCAATAAGGGGGGCATTTGGCCTCAAGTGGGAACTTTGTAAAAAATTCTTATTGCCCTTCGATTTGGATTTGGTAAAAGAGAATTTTAGAGAGCATGAGGCGAATTTTTATCTCACCCCTGGGGGCTGGGGGCCCAAATACGCGATTTTCAAGCTAAAACCTTTTAAAAATTCTATCTCCGCGAGTTTTCAACAGATTTTTTTCAAACGTTGGCACATAGTAGAGGTATAGAGGGGAGTGCTCTGAAATTTTTTCATGATTTTTCCGACCACTTTAATGAACCTTGAATTTGACTCTTTTGAAAAATTTTAAAAATCGCCCTGGGGAGCACAGCCTTGGTGCTGTCTCAAAATTTTTTTTCGAATTAAAATTTCCTAATGGTATTTTACACTCCTGAGAATTTTTTCAGATTTTTTTCAGGGGTGGAAATTGGTCAAACACTCAAAAAAAAACTGGTGTAATTCATCATTTTTTGTTGCTTAAAATCATGTTTTTCATCAAATTTTTCATTTTCTATAGTTTTCTGCTAAAAATATTATTAATTTAATCGCCGTGTCCCATTCGACCTTTATTCTTAATTTCTTACAAACTATGATGTTTTGAGCGAATTTTAATGCTTTCACCATCGCAGTAGTCCAATGATAGTCCCTGCGGTTAGTTCAAGCATACTGCACTTTTTGACTCGAGTTGAAACGTGGTTTTTTGTATTAGTGTGTGACCCATAAGGAAATTTTTTAAGAAGTAAAGTCATTAAAAATTTCTCTTATGGGTGAGTCGGGGGGAGTTTTAGGAGAGGGGTAACCCCGATTTTTCACAAACAAGGGGCCGGGGTAAGATTGGTGTCATTTTCATAAATTCGAGCCTCTTGAACTTTTAATTGGATTAGTTTTCGACCAAAAGCGTAGAACTCGCTTAATAGTACAATTTGTGTCGCGTAAAAGTGGCCGATTTTTAGAAAAAAAAAAAGGTAAAATTGCGATTGTTTTCCTTAGAATTTGAAACCAGTTTGTAATAGAATCCTAACCCCCTCTGAATTCGAATTTGTTATTGGTTTCCAGATAGAAAGTGAAATACTTTCTGATTGTCGATTTTTGGTGGCGAAAAACAGCAGATTTTCGCTAAAACCGACTCGAATTTTCGCAATTTTCTCATTTTAACGCCAACCAAATATGTACCTGAACAAATCCTTTTTCAGAACAACACGAAAATTGCCATATTTTCAATTTTCTCAAACGATCCAAGGCTTCTCATGCCGCTTTTCGTGGAAATTGCGGCATTCAGAGCCAATGTTTTAGGTAATATTACCCCCAAAAAAAAATGCTCCAATCTCGTTTAAAACTCAAGAAAGTAGTGATTGAAGAATTGAAGATGCTCTAAACAAATTTTTTAGTCACATGATGCGCCAGGGAGTTGAGTTAATTTTTTCTTGAATAACTACTTACTTTAAGAAGCCTTGGATCGGTTTTTGATAAAAATTAAAATGGCAATTTCGTGTTGTTTCTGAAAAAAAGGATTTGTTCCAGGTACATATTTGGTTGAGAAATGAGAAATTGCGAATTCGAGTCGGTTTTAAAGCGAAAATCTGCTGTTTTTCGCCACCAAAAATCGACAATCAAGAAGGTATTTCACTTTCTATCTGGAAACCCAATAACAAAAATTCGAATTCAGAGGGGTTTGGATTCTATTCAAAACTGGTTTCAAATTCATAATGAAACAATCGCAATTTTACCTCTTTTTTTTTTCTAAAAATCGGCCACTTTTTCGCGACACAAAATTGTACGATTAAGCGAGTTCTACGCTTTTGGTCGGAAAACTAATCGCAGACTTTAAAGTTCAAGAGGCTCGAATTATATGAAAAGGACACCAGCTTACCCCGGCCCTTGTGTTTGTGGAAAAATCGGGGTTAACCTCTCCTAAAACTCCCCCACGCTCACCCCATAAGAGAATTTTAATGACTTTACTTATTAAAAATTTCCTTATGGGTCCACACTAATATAAAAACCACGTTTCAACTCGAGATCAAAAAAGTGCAGTAGCTTTGAAAGCTAACCGCGGGATACATTGGACTACTGCGATGGGAAGCAGTAATTCGCTCAAAACATCATAGTTTGTAAGAAAATTCAAGAATTAAAGGTCGAAATGGGACACGGCGAGTAAATAATAATAATTTTTAGCAGAAAACTATACGAAAATGAAAAAAATTGATTGAAAAACAAAAAAAAAATGATTAAGCAACAAAAATGATGAAATTACACCAGTTTTTTGAGTGTTTGACCCAAATTTCCCACACCTGGAAAAAATCTGAAAAAAAAATTCTCAGGAGTGTAAATACTTAGGGAAATTTTAATTCGAAAAAAATTTTGAGACAGCACCAGGGCTTTGGGATCCCCAGGGCGATTTAAAATTTCCAACAAGTCAAAATTCAAGGTCATAAAGTGGTCGGAAAAAAATCTGAAAAAATTCAGAGCACTCCCTATGAGTACCTCTACCTATGTGCCACGTTTGAAAAAATCTGTTGAAAACTCGCGGAGATAGATTTTAACAGGGTTTAAAAGCCTTTTAGCTTGAAAACGCGTTTTTGGGGCCCCCCCGGCCCCCCCCCGGGGGGAGAAAAATTTCCCCAGCGCTTAAAAACACTTTTCCAAACCAATCGAATGGATAGAATTTTTTCAAAATTCCACTTGAGGCCCAAAGCCCCCTTATTCCCCGAGCCTTTGGAAATTTTCCAAATCGAAATTTATTTTTTGAAAATTAATTTAAATTTTAAAATTTAAACAATAAATGTTTTTTAAAAAGCTTTTTGTTTGAAACGCAGATGTCGTTTGTTGAGGTTTCAATAGAAACAATTTTTCCAAATCGATTTCGATTTTTTTCTTTTGGGATTTTTGGGTCTGGATT
>JAVBJF010001091.1:0-21390 GCA_033439095.1 Pseudococcus viburni
AACAGCATGTCTGCTAGCTCCCCCCGAAGCACACCGCGAAGGGGCAGGGACCACCACGTTCATAGTGATTGTTGTTCGCGCTCTTCTTCGTGCTGCGCTGTGAAGCAAAGCACGAAGGGGCATATGTTATAGTCACTATGGCCCTCCCTTTCTTGGTGTTGCGTGGGTCGAGTCTAGCGAGACCACCATGAAGGCCAGGTAAAAGGATTCGCTACCCTACGAGCCTCTGTGCTCAGGTAGCTTGAATCAGTCTTCGTCTGTACAGCACTAGGAAAGGTGGCTGCGTTCGTAGGTTCGCGAGCCTGGTTCTGCCACGCGATGCAACCGTAAGGTTGCCTGGGCTCGGCAAAATTATATGTTTTTGTTAATTATCCGCTAAATCATTCAGTTCTGTAAAACATCCGTATATCTACCGTTTTGTCATAAATTGTAATTCTAGAAAATACATAATTGACTCGGGGTAGATGGTGATCGCGTCTTTATTTCGTTTATCGTATAATCCACGCTATCACCGTTAGGACCTATAGATATGTTGCCCGTTTCGGATCCTGCGGCTTCTATCATAGTAACCCTAACACTATGTAGAATGTCCGATTCGAGTCGCGAGGGCCTGCAAATGTATGTGTATGCTGTGTACAGAGAATATTGTCGTTGTTGTCTGTTCGCCTCCCATACTACGCATCACAACACTACGGGCATATGATGACGGTGTATTTTTTATTTGCCGACTTGGTTGCCGGATGGCGACGTTTGTTGGCATGAAGTCGAGGCAAATTTCAATATTGTTCTAACTAGAACATACACACGTGTATTTCCGCAGAAGGGTATATAACATTAATGGAACATTGAAACTCTCACCGGAACATGTTGTCAGCGCGGTGAAAATGCCATACGAAGTGTATGCATTGCTGCGGCCATCGCAAATGCTCTTGATACGCTGCGTTCCATTTTCCATCGTCATAATACGTCGTCATACGCGAATATCGATGCTGAATAAACAATGATAATGAACTAATTGTCACCGCAGCATCTCTCGTCTACCGTCGTTCAATTGTCTCCGATGTTTTATACCGTGTTGTGTGGCGATGATGGCGGTGTTGCTGGCATCATGTACCGAGTTATCGATGCCAATTTTCGCACCTCTGTGTCCATCGGGTGTGCGGAATTGCGGATGTGGTAATTCGAGATGTGTATTGGGGTAGGTACGGTGAAGTGATTTTTCGCCTGGTGGTTTTCATTCGGATCTGATGGAGATTCTAGAGTTTGATGTGGAAAGTGTTGAAAAAAGTGGGTTGATCGCCTATGAATTCTCTTCATTTTCTATGCAAGTCGATGTGTTAAACTTCGCAATCGTAAAAATCCTCTAGAGAAACACGAATTTGATCCAGTTTTATGCTCGGATGATTTTTGAAGTGAAAACTTCTATGGTGGGGGTCTATTTTTTCGACGCGTTACGCTTATACACGGTTGCCAACCACCAATTATTCAGGAATATTAGGGAAATTTCCCACATTATATTACAAAAATATCATTTATCCAGGGAAATTTCTCACATTATATTACAAAAATATCATTTATCCAGAGGTGAAAAAGGAAAATGTTGGCAGCACTGCTTTACCTTTTAAAAGTCATTAAAAAAATGTCACTCATTAAGTGTGACAAAAAGTCGAAATGTAATCTAAAAGAAAATTATTAAAAGTCAAAAAGAAAATTGTTGACAGCACTGCTTTACCTTTTAAAAGTCATTAAAAAAATGTCACTCGTTAAGTGTGACAAAAAGTCACAGCACTGCTTTACCTTTTAAAAGTCATTAAAAAAATGTCACTCGTTAAGTGTGACAAAAAGTCAAAATGTAATCTAAAAGAAAATTATTAAAAGTAGAAAAGAAAATTGATGACGGCCCTGCTTTACCTTTTAAAAGTCATTTAAAAAATGTCACTCGTTAAGTGTGACAAAAAGTCAAAATGTAATCTAAAAGAAAATTATTAAAAGTCAAAAAGAAAATTGTTGACAGCAATGCTTTACCTTTTAAAAGTCATTAAAAAAAATGTCACTCGTTAAGTGTGACAAAAAGTCACAGCACTGCTTTACCTTTTAAAAGTCATTTAAAAAATGTCACTCGTTAAGTGTGACAAAAAGTCAAAATGTAATCTAAAAGAAAATTATTAAAAGTCAAAAAGAAAATTGTTGACAGCACTGCTTTACCTTTTAAAAGTCATTAAAAAAATGTCACTCGTTAAGTGTGACAAAAAGTCACAGCACTGCTTTACCTTTTAAAAGTCATTTAAAAAATGTCACTCGTTAAGTGTGACAAAAAGTCAAAATGTAATCTAAAAGAAAATTATTAAAAGTAGAAAAGAAAATTGATGACATCCCTGCTTTACCTTTTAAAAGTCATTTAAAAAATGTCACTCGTTAAGTGTGACAAAAAGTCAAAATGTAATCTAAAAGAAAATTATTAAAAGTCAAAAAGAAATTTGTTGACAGCACTGCTTTACCTTTTAAGAGTCATGAAAAAATGTCACTCGTCAAGTGTGACAAAACGTCAAAAAAATTATCAGACTGTGAAAACTTCTATGGTGGGGGTCTATTTTTTCGACGCGTTACGCTTATACACGGTTGCCAACCACCAATTATTCAGGAATATTAGGGAAATTACCCACATTATATTACAAAAATATCATTTATCCAGGGAAATTTCTCACATTATATTACAAAAATATCATTTATCCAGAAGTGAAAAAGGAAAATGTTGGCAGCACTGCTTTACCTTTTAAAAGTCATTAAAAAAATGTCACTCATTAAGTGTGACAAAAAGTCGAATTGTAATCTAAAAGAAAATTATTAAAAGTCAAAAAGAAAATTGTTGACAGCACTGCTTTACCTTTTAAAAGTCATTAAAAAAATGTCACTCGTTAAGTGTGACAAAAAGTCACAGCACTGCTTTACCTTTTAAAAGTCATTAAAAAAATGTCACTCGTTAAGTGTGACAAAAAGTCAAAATGTAATCTAAAAGAAAATTATTAAAAGTAGAAAAGAAAATTGATGACAGCACTGCTTTACCTTTTAAAAGTCATTTAAAAAATGTCACTCGTTAAGTGTGACAAAAAGTCAAAATGTAATCTAAAAGAAAATTATTAAAAGTCAAAAAGAAATTTGTTGACAGCACTGCTTTATCTTTTAAGAGTCATGAAAAAATGTCACTCGTCAAGTGTGACAAAACGTCAAAAAAATTATCAGACTGTGAAAACTTCTATGATGGGGGTCTATTTTTTTCGACGCGTTACGCTTATACACGGTTGCCAACCACCAATTATTCAGGAATATTAGGGAAATTTCCCACATTATATTACAAAAATATCATTTATCCAGGGAAATTTCTCACATTATATTACAAAAATATCATTTATCCAGAAGTGAAAAAGGAAAATGTTGGCAGCACTGCTTTACCTTTTAAAAGTCATTAAAAAAATGTCACTCATTAAGTGTGACAAAAAGTCGAAATGTAATCTAAAAGAAAATTATTAAAAGTCAAAAAGAAAATTGTTGACAGCACTGCTTTACCTTTTAAAAGTCATTAAAAAAATGTCACTCGTTAAGTGTGACAAAAAGTCAAAATGTAATCTAAAAGAAAATTATTAAAAATCAAAAAGAAAATTGTTGACAGCACTGCTTTACCTTTTAAAAGTCATTAAAAAAATGTCACTCGTTAAGTGTGACAAAAAGTCACAGCACTGCTTTACCTTTTAAAAGTCATTAAAAAAATGTCACTCGTTAAGTGTGACAAAAAGTCAAAATGTAATCTAAAAGAAAATTATTAAAAGTAGAAAAGAAAATTGATGACAGCATAATGCGATTTGTTCAACTTTTATCATTTGTTCCAAATGACATTTCCTTTTTTACAAAAAAATATTATCTATTCACCCACCTCTTATTATAGATTTCAAAATAAAAGAGTGAAACCTCTAATATACAAATCAAAAATTCAGAAACAAGTTTTCACTTCTGAGGTACGTCCCATGACGCACCCATTTTTTTTATTCAAATTACAAGAAAAATATATTACTAGAAACGCCTACCTGAGCATATGGTAAAATTCACTATGTCGACTGTGTTATCGGTAGGGAAGGTGTTGTTGGAAATACCATCTTCGGATGCGGATTCATAATCGTTATCGGAGTTTTGAGCATTGGGCTGTTACGATTTTTAGAATACATATGTATGTATTTATTGTCATTTGATCGATGAAATAGGCCTCCAATGTGGGTAATCTTAGTTTTCAGGCACTAAAGTTCATTTGGACCACTTTATTGGTAATTCTTCCATGCTAGAAATTTCCAAACTTTTTAGGAGCCTCCAAAACATTTCAAAACTGCTTCCAATCAATTCGAGAAGTAGAAAATAGGCTATATCCTAATTACAAGTTTTTTTCGTTGGTACTAATTTCATATTTTTATAAGGCGATGGTAGGCATATTTTTTTTTTGAAATTTTGACCTATGTCCCCCAAATGTTCAACTAATTTAAATGAAAAATGTTTTTTTTTTTATGGATAATGAATGTTACAAGAAAGAATGCAAGTGTAAAGGAACACCGAAATTTTTTAAAAAAATTCTGCAGTGTGATGGTATGGGAACATTCACTCTGCTCAGAGAAATAGAACTTTGTTTACCTTCCTTATGCTTACTTTCATATCCCATGGAGGAAAAGTGTGATAAAGGACCCACGAATCTCATCACATTGGGATAATGAATAAGGAAATGATGCTTCGGCCGAAATGAATTGGGAAATAGATTCTTCAACTTTTCTATAGATATTCCATAATTAATTTTTCTAAATACTGCCACATTAATTTGTGACGTTTCTTCAAATATAATTATAACATTGATGTTACACCGAATAATAAGCAAGATTCTTGCCATGCATGAATTGAGCAATTGCTTGTCCAATTTATACATTTTTTGAGAGTGACGTTAGCAAGACAGAAAGCATAGGAATGAGGATTGAGATACCGAGAAGAATCGATTTCAAAGGAAATACATGATAAACAGCGATAGGAGCGGTATCTACATCGCGAGAAAGAAAAAGTGTGTTTATATTTTTGTTTTTTTTATTTTTTTCAAATAAAAATTCTTCTTATTTTTTTATTTTTTTTAATTTTTGTTTTTTAACAAAACAAAACAAAAGATATTTACGATAAAAAATGAAAAATCACAAACAATTGAAAAATTAAAAAAATTAAAAATTAAAAAAATCACAAGAAATCACAGAAATAAAAAGTCCTTCCATAAAAATCAGAAACAATAAAAAAAATTAAAAATCATGAAAAATTGAAAAATCACAAAAATTAAAAAAATTACAGAAATAAAAAACCCTTGCATAAAAATGAGAAAAAATTAAAAAAATAACTGAAACTACTTCCCAATAGCTCTACCATAGAGTTCTTGCATATTTACCACAATGATTCCAACACATGGAGCTTTTGGGGTGGCCCCACGTGTCTGGACAGTTTGCACACTGGTCAAGCGCACGCCTACGTTTGTTGGCACCTGGGAACCACTACTTGTAATTCCCTCTCCTCGGCTGCGGGTACCACCTCTCGGCTACTACAAAAATTAAAAATTAAAAAAATCACAAGAAATCACAGAAATAAAAAACCCTTCCATAAAAATCAGAAACAATAAAAAAAATTAAAAATCATGAAAAATTGAAAAATCACAAAAATTAAAAATGAAAAAAATTACAGAAATAAAAAACCTTTGCATAAAAATGAGAAAAAATAAAAAAAATAACTGAAGCTACTTCCCAATAGCTCTACCATAGAGTTCATGCATATTTACCACAATGATTCCAACACATGGAGCCTTCGGGGTGGCCCCACGTGCCTGGACAGTTTGCACACTGGTCAAGCGCACGCCTACGTTTGTTGGCACCTGGGAACCACTACTTGTAATTCCCTCTCCTCGGCTGCGGGTACCACCACTCGGTTACTTATGGCTCTACTATTTATACAGGGTGTTTCAAAGTTGACCGCGCTCCTTCCAACCATTGACTGGGCCACTCATCCTGAGTCGAAGTATGCATGTTTGCCTAACCTTCAAACTGCAGGGGCTGAGTTATGCTCTTTGAAATTTGTTTTTTTTTTGAATTTCGTTTCGCACTTTCTACCGAGCGTTACTCGACAACCAAGATAGGTAGAAAGTTGCGCTTTGCAGCAACGGATAGCCCAATTTCTCTAGAATTTTTTTATGCGGTTGATAATTTTTGCAGGTGAACTAGGGTGGATGTACCGCATCAAGTATTCGAAAAAAACGTGTAAAAAAGTTGACGATTTTTTCTATTTTTGTAAATAACTAAAAAAGTTGTCCTTTATTGAGTGAATTATTATTAATGTTTCTAGAAGAAAAAACTTTGATTTTTCCAATGGAGCAAACCCCACTCCTCTATCTTGCTTGAATCAAAAGTTATGAGCGTTTAATTTTGTGAAAAATACAAGAAAAACCTCACTTTTTTTATTTTGAAAATTTTGAAAATTTTAATCTTTGCGACTAAATTTGATAGGGGGGTGGGGTTTGCAGCATTGAATTAAGCAAGTATAACAACACTACACAACATAGGAATGATATACCTCAATTTTTCAACTATAATTTTTCGATTTTTTTGGGCAAAAATTTTGTTTAATGAAGAACTTGAAGATATTATTTAGATTTTATGTAGTGCAGTACTTGTTTAATTGAATTCTGCAAGGGGATATCCCGATCTCATTTAGTTACGAAGATAGAAATTTTTGAAATTTGAAAAATAATCAAAAAAGTGAGGTTTTTCTTGTATTTTTTACAAAATCAAACGCTCATAACTTTTGATTCAAGCAAGATAGAGGAGTGGGGTTTACTCCATTGGAAAGATCAAAGTTTTTTCTTCTAGAAACATTAATAATAATTCACTCAATACAGGACAACTTTTTTAGTTATTTACAAAAATAGAAAAAATCGTCAACTTTTTTACACGTTTTTTTCGAATATTTGATGCGGTACACCCACCCTAGTTCACCTGCAAAAATTATCAACCGCATAAAAAAATTCTAGAGAAATTGGGCTATCCGTTGCTGCGAAGCGCAACTTTCTACCTATCTTGGTTGTCGAGTAACGCTCGGTAGAAAATGTGAAATGAAATTTAAAAAAAAAAAGAATTCAAAGAGCATAACTCAGCCCCTGCAGTTTGAAGGTTAGGCAAACATGCATACTTCGACTCAGGATGAGTGGCCCAGTCACTGGTTGGAAAGAGCGCGGTCAACTTTGAAACACCCTGTATATTCAAGAATGGCCGTCGTACTTCGGGCTTCTTTTCTTCGTGTTTCTTTTTTGCCGATCTCTTTTCTTCCGGTGCGTCGGATTGATTGAGTTGTACCTTTCCAGCTGTAAGCGCACCATCGGGTGCAATTATGCATATGCGATTATGCTTTTTTGAGATAGATTTCCCTGAAGTTCAGCGATTTTTCACTAATCCTTCGGTCAAAAGTTACTGATTTTTCCGACAAATTGCGAATCGACTAAGAAATTATGTTTGACTGAAAAATCACTCATTTTCAGTGAAAATTATTTCACTGCTTCAAACAGGCAAAATTTCACAAAAATTTGAATGATTCAGATTTAGAAATAATTCAATGTTTCATCTTCATACAGATGTTACTTTTTTACAAACTGATATTCGCACACATTGCGCACCAAAATGACAGTAAAATTCGAACTAATAACTATATGGGCTTTCTACGCTCCCAGGTCAGTTACAAAGTGCCGTATGAAATACACCGCGATCCAACGACAATGTAGCAAAATACGGGTAATAATTCATCCCCCAGTCCTTCGCCATCCGGCGGTATTAATTTTTGGAATTTTAAACGCCAGCGAGACCGAATTGCAAAACAAACAGGGAGGAAGTAAATGAAACACGGGCACGTCGGCTGCACCGTGTTAATTCCAAAACTGAGGGTTATTTTTCATTTTCGACAAAACGCTGATGTTTTTCGACACAGCAATATAACGCTGGGTATCCCATACAGATACACAACACTATCAACATCGTTCTTTCTCCACTCCCCATCTCTCGCTCACTTCACACAGCACACAAGCACGAATCATATACACCTACCTACCAACAGAGAAATAAATTCGGCACGATGATGGAAATTCGCGTGGTTATACGGCGAAGGTGATGTTACGCAAGAGGTGAGAATTTATACGAATGGTTGAGTATGTATACGTACTTTTTCTACGTATATATTTCAAACTCGCACACAACCGAAATGAAAACTAACACGACGAGACGAACTGTCGGTCGTTTTTGAAAAACTACGCGGGCTATACGTAGGTGTAGGTAGGCACTCGCGTGTGTATTTTTCGCGCTCGCCAGGATGACGGCGGTAACGATAGGGTTGTAATTGCGCTAGCTGTTAGAATGAGAAATGCATTTAAACTCATCCAGGCGCGTATACGTAGCGAATAAATTGATTTTTCAAATGAATTCTCCCTTTCTGGCATACCCAACCTACGTATATTTCCTACCAAATGTACCAGTGAATGGTTTCTTTCGAGTAGAAAAATTTTGAAGCTTTTGATGTTTCACTGACCCGGCTGTAAGTATGTGTAATGGCAATGGCGTGGCAGGATGAATTGCCGAGTCGAAGATTACTCGAAAATTGATTTTCTTCGCAATTAAACTTCGGAAAGGGAATGTAAGAGATACGATAAGTGGTTGATTTTGGGAAAGATTGGTGAGAGGAGAGGGGGTTACCTTGATTTGTACCGAAATATATATAATATAATTTTAAATGAGTTCGACTTTAATTTTAATGTAAAACTGAATTATAAATAGGTGAACCTACACTAAGGAGTCCGATTAGGATCAAAGAAAAAACTCTTTCCTCATTTAAAAGTTTTATTGCGAAACGCTTTACGAGAAGAAACATCATCTCTCATCACTCATCAGGCATGAACACTTACTGGTTAAGATCTAAATTTACTTATTGTTTTATATCAAGATGATTTAAATCTTCAAAATGGCTTAAAGATTCAAGTCCTTTATATCCATGCAAAGTTACATATTTACAAAAAAAATAATTAAATTATTTGAAGTCTCAAATAGGGGGAGTTTGTGGTAGAATGCCTACCTTCCTATTATATTCAAATGCTTATTGCTGAGCACTACAATTAAGCTACAATAAAAAAATCACTTGAAACTAATATTCAATTTTGAAGAAAAAAAGTATTTCAAAAAACTTGGAAATACCAGGGTATAAAACACCATAAATACTTAAACAGTCAGAAAAAATTTCCTTTCTCCTCCCTCCCTCCCATCTCAAAAAAAGTTGAAGTAATAAAAAATAATTCAAAAAATAAAAAAGTATAAAAAATCTTTGAAAAAATATATGTGTCATGCTCTACGGAAACCTACCTCTGGGTCAAAAAATGAATTTTTGTTTTATTGTCGATTCTGATATAAAATTTCACGCTCTTTCGAATGGCGCAAACCCCAAATTCTGATTTCGCTCTCTCTCCTCACAACTCGTGTTTAAAAATTGAGAAAAAATCAAAAAATGGCCAAGAAATTCAAAAAAAGTTGAAAAATTTAATTCTGACATAAAAATGCATAAAAAGATACAAAATACAAAAAAAAACTAAAAATAGCTCATTTTACAAAAATTTGGCTTCAAATTCATTTTTTATTGCAATTTTTTGCGTTTTTTTTGCTTTTTTGCCGTTCAAAGCATCCTTTGTAATCGTTCTTCAATTAATCAATTATTTACGAAATTAATTAATCACTGATAAAAAATGAAACAACTCTTGTCATTGCGCAACGAAAAATTTGCTAGAACGTTTTTTCAGCTTAGAAAAAGTGCTCAGAGTGGCAACACTGATGCATGGTGAAAATTTTCCAAATCACCAAAATGTTGAAAATGACCACCAGAAATAATGTAGTGAAAGAATAGTTGCCTATCGACCCTTAAAACGCGGCAAAACGAAGTGCAATCTTCAAATGCGTTTTCTCGAAAAGTTGATTTTGTCCCAGAGGTAGGTTTCCGTAGAGCATGACACATATGTATTTTTTCAATTTAAATCACAGCCAGCTGCATCACATAAAATTTTGAACAGTCCTGAAGAAAAAGTATATATTTTAGTGAAACTTGAATAATGGAAAAAAAATTATGTGTAAATGCGAAGAAGAAACTACTTACAAATAATGGAACATATTGCATCTAGTTGTCATCAACATCGCCCATTACATTGGTTTTTAATTTTTTTTTTCAAATTTTGACCTATTTCCTCCAAATGTTCAATTAATTTAAATGAAAAGTGCTTTTTTATGGATAATAAAAGTGATTCCGCGAACTCCATTTGGAGGTAAAAAAGATCATCCTTTTCGACTTCAATACCACACGGGCATGTAAACTTGCTCTCCGTTTTGATTTTCCATGATTCGTGCGTGGCGCAGGAAGAGTGGAAAATGTGGCCACAAATGACCGAAGCCGCGCGGAATTCGTCAACCATTGGGTGTCCGGATGAATTTTTTGGGATATTATTTTCAAGAATCTTTCAGCTGTCTTATCGACTAGATCTTGTAAATTAGCTATTACTTCTATTTCACTAAAGCTCAAATTATCGGGATAGCATTGCTGCTTTGCTTCGCGTATGACATTATACACTGAAAAAAATGAATTTTCGAGCACCAACTTTATTCCTAAAAACACAGTAATGAGTACTGAGAAATTCAGTAAATGGTTGAGCTACGGAATTTCCCAGTACTCATTACTGTGTTCTCAGGAAAGAGTACGGAGTTCACTCCGTAATAAGGTTTCATTTTTTACACCAGAATTATTCTTTGTAATAAAAATATAATAAATACTCAAACACCGGACTGAGTACTGTGTTTGATAGTACTTATTATATAAAATTTTTTACATCATAATTCCGGTGTGATCAACAGAAAAATGACAAAATCCAACGTGATAAATATGAAAACCACAAGACAGATACCTGAAACACCGTAATCAATACTGTGTTCCACGTATAGCCATTACTGTGCTTGGCATATTTATCCTTCGCCTATCACAGTTTTTTTCAAAATGTGAATTTCGTTATAGGCGTGATTGAAATTTTTATGTTTTATTTGTACTTCATGTTCCACCAGTTCCACGTGGTGTTTGAGGAGACGCTTCAAATATTTTACAAACTGTTCAAACAGATCAAAATTTTCAGCGTTTTTTTCAAATGATCAATACATTCAAAATTTCTCTGTTTCCTTGGTGTTGCCAACTATGTCAAAAAGAAATTTTTCAGATGAACAAGTCAAATATTTGAATTTTTGTACGAATCATCGAGTAAAACATACATTTTTAAAATTTATGGATGAATCTACATAAGCAAAAATAATTTTTTTTGTTTGTCCAAGAGTTACTTTTTGAAATTATTCATAAGACCTTATAAAGGACCCCCAAATAACATTTTTAGGTCACATTTTCCACCGCCCACCTCGCTCCGTTATACCTCCACCTCTCAAAATGTCAAAAAATTCTGTTTCAAAACTTCATAAACCACAATTTTTTATTGAGAATTTTTTCAAATTTTTTTTGGATTGCCCTCCAGCCGAAATCCCTTTTAGAAATCTTAAAATCGCTCAAATTTCAAAACAAAAAGACGTGCTTTTTTTCTTTTTGGTATAAATATGATCTTACCTTGGTACATACAATAACGACTATTATAATGATAATTTTTTCCACATTTTTTGGCTTGGGAGAACAGGCTAAAAAATTCGATTTTATATTTAAAATTATTCATTTTGTTTTTACGCAACCAAAAATTTTGAAATTTTTACAAAATAATTGAGGACGTGGAGGGGGTCAAAAATTTTGGAAAACTTTTGCAATAATATGAGCCAACCCCATTATTACTATTTTGTCATTTTCTCGTTTTTCGCCGCAATACCTACATGCAAAAATGACACGTTTTTTTAAAAATAACTTTCAAAAAGGTCTGATGATTAGTTCCAAAAGTAGCTCTCAGGAAAATTCACCTACATACCTTATCAGGGGGTACTTTTTTCGATTTTATCAAAATTTTTCCTCCAGGCTTCTAATTTTTATAAAGACTTACGCTTAAAAACACAAAATTCTCTTCATTTGAACATTTCAAAATTTCTTCCAAAAAATTTTCTCAGGTACAAAGTTTTTCTCATTTTTTTCCAGCTCTTATTTTTTTAAAAGTTTCTTTTCTAATCTAAAATTTTGTCTACAAAAATTTGTCTTTTAATTTTTTTAACTCGAAAAATTTTCCTTAAAATATTTCTCTAGGCTATTGTAAAATTGTACAATGTACATACCTATTTGAAAATATTTTCAAATTACAACTTTATAATTATTTGTGATTCCTACAAAAAAATTTCTCAACTCCGACATCTCTTCTCAAAATTTTTTCCATTTTTGCTATTTTGTTATGGGTTCTTACATTTTTCTCAACTCGTTTTCCAATTGTAAAATTTTTGGAATAAAAAAATTTGAAGGAAAATGAGTTGGGAAAAGTTTGGAAACTAAAAATGAATGATATAATTGAAAAACCAAAAATAAAAGTTAAGATTTGACAGTCAAAATTTTGGGAAAATATCAGTAGGTAGGTAAATGAAAAAATTTCAGTGTTGAAAAATAATTCAAATGGAAATTGAAGCAGAAAGAAATCATACGGCTGAACAAATATAATTTTGAAAAGAAACCTGTGAGTTGGAAAAACTTGAGAAAAAATTTTCAGAGTTAGAAACAATTAAGAAAAGAATTTCACTTATTCATATGAAAAATTCATCAATTGTATTTATCTTATGCACCAGGGTGGAGAACAGGTAATGTAGGTAATGTAAGTAATGTAAAAGTAATGCATTGAAATTCTTGGTAATGTAAATAATGTAAAGTAATGCATTTTTGCTGAAAAGTAATGTATTTTTTCTCAAAATCATATTACATTATATTTATATTTTAATCAATTTACTACAGTATACCTAATTTCATATTGCTTGTGCCTCTTTTCTCTTTTTTATTTTTTATATAAATAAATTGGATCAATTGAGGATACATACATGAGTATCTAGATTTTTCATTTTGTTGAATTTTCATTTTTTTGGTTGAAATTTATAAAATTTCAACTGTTTCAAAAATATAGTTTTTTTTTTGTTAGGAGAAAGGAGATTTTTGTTGGGTGGGGGGGGGGGGGTGTAAGTTAAATAGAAATATTGATATGGTAATGCAAAAAGTAATGTAAAAGTAATGCATTTCTTTGAAGAAAGTTTGTTCTCCACCCTGTGCACATACAAATGAAGATTCATCCACGTGCATAAATTATCTGCGTGAAAACATAATGTATGATTAAAAAATAAGTAAGGTTGGCATCGCGAACATATATACTGCTTTAAAGGAGTGATACGTAATTAGGTCCCCGTAGTCTAGTGGTTAGGTTTAGGTAGTTAGGAACGTAGGGTTGTAGGTTCGATTCCTGGAAAGACCTAGGAATTTTTCGATCACCAATCTGAATAGGATTGGTACCGTTCAACTCCTCATGAATTTACGAGGAAAGTGATGGTGAAATTATAATTTTTGACTAATTAATATATTTTTAAAAATTAATTATAAAACTTAATAAATATTATGCCAACGGTTCCTGATTTAGAGAGATACTGTGCAGGTAAATAATATACACCAAAGTGTCAATAATGATTACTGTGTTTGATGTAATCATTACATTCAACACAGTAATGATTACTGTGTTGAATGTAATCGTTACTGAAAAACACCGGAATCATTCCGGTGTTGATACTGATTCAGTACTACATCGACTACCAGAAAAATCTCGGTGGGGCACCATATCACAAAATTACCGAGTTTCTCAGGATTGATTACGGTGTTTTTCCTACAACAATCTCTGTGCATTTTTTTCGGTGTACGGTGGTACCTAACACTTTTAAACACCTTCATCTTGAAAACTGGTATTGTGATTTTGACTGATTTCTGTTGACTAGTATTTCGAGTGCTTCATCCGTACTCTTCATTTTTCCAACTTTTTGAGCTTTTAAAATGTTTTTAGCTTCCCCAAGTTGTATTTGTTGTAGCAAACTTTCTTCGGCCTTCCTATTTGGTTGTTTCATTTTTTTTTCGGAAACATAAAGGCAATAGGAAGAGTGTTTCGATCTTTTTCGCTTACGTGGCCGTGGTGGTGGAGGTACAGTTGGAAGATTTTTGAATGTTACAATTTGTTCGAGCCATTCGGATTCCTTTTTTAAGAAACCGTTGATATTACAACATTTCTGCTTCTTTCCATTTTGATTGAAACTTTTTCAGAAGATTCACGGTACCCGGTTTTAAAAAATTTTTCGGAGCTTCGGGAAATTCTTCTCGAAGATCCTCATATAAATTTGGAGGATCCTGAATAAACTTATTGCTTATATAAATATACTTATAAAATAACTTCAATTTTGTCAGCATCTGAAAAATGAAACAAAAATATGTGTTTAAGCCCCAAAAAAATTCAACCCTAAGCTGACTCCTGACTCCTGCTGTGGCAGACTTTCCACATATTCAAAAAATTATTTTATTAAATGGTGTATATTACACAACACAGAAAAGATTGACATATCAAAATTAAATTATTCGAAAAAATTAAATCAGGAAAAAAATAAGCAATTCAAAAACGTATATCTTGGGTGAAGTAAATTCTAGCAATAAACGAATGAATACAAAAACTTCAATTTCGAGAATAAAAAAAACAAAATATAAAAGAGGCCGAATATATCCGAACATGAAATAAGAAATTTTCAAAAAAAAACAAACGGCCAAATATTTTTCTGTAAAAATTAATTTAAATTAATAAGTAATTTTTATGCTAAATTTAACCATTACACTGCTTGACTCCGGAGTCACTTTCAAACCTCGACTTCTGACTCCTGCTTGACTCCGGAGTCAATCTGTGACCGTGACTCCTGATTCGGAATCAAGCCGGAGTCGGAGTCAATTTGGAGTCAGTTTGACTCCGATTTTGGAGTAGAGAACAAGCAACAAGCAACAGAATAGAAATCAGTCAGAAAGTTGACTTCTGACTCCACCTTGACTCTGGAATTTCACACCTCAACTCCTGACTTTGTCTTCACTCCGGAGTCAAACTCTCTCTTGACTCCTGACTCCACCTTGACTTGACTCCGGGGTCCATTTCAAACCTTGACTCCTGCTTGACTCCACCTTGACTCCGGGGTCCATTTCAAACCTTGACTCCTGCTTGACTCCAGAGTCAACCTGTTACCTTGACTCCTGACTCCGGAGTCAATATTTGACCTTGACTCCCTGACTCAGGCTTGACTCTGGAATCACACCGGAGTGGGAGTCAATGTGGAGTCAGTTTGACTCCGATTCCGACTCCGGAGTCAACTCCTATTCCCTGCTTTTTGAAGTTTCCTAAGTTTCTTGATATCGATCAGGGTTTCTGATAGTCCCACGCTTCTTTTTAATCGAAGATTGAGAAGTCAAATTTATTATCATTGAGTAATATGTGTTCGCGAAGCGTATTTTATTTCCATTGAAAAAGTTTGTTTTCCAAGAGGGGTGTCGAAATGTATATACGTCTTTTGACTCCTAAAATACATTTAATACTTAACCTCAGAAATTTATTAAAGGGGTCAAAAAACGTAGATTTTTATACAACACTCGATTTTTGAGATTCTTTTTACCTCGATCGCCCCCCCCCCCACCATGTCAACTGACTTCATCTTTTTTCAGTCCTACTTTGTAATACCGGGTTAATATGCATCGATCGGGCCAAAAAAATTCGTACGTTATTTTCTCATACAGTGGCACCAAAGTGGGAGGATTCCGAAAAAAATTCCTAAATTTTTCCAAAGACCACTTTAGTGTACACAGGCATTATAGCGTGGTTACTTTTTAGTAACTTGGTTACTTTTTTCGAGACAAGTTACTTTTGGTTACTATTTCCACTTCAAAAGTTACTTTGGTTACTTTTTACCTCTAAAAGTTACTTTTTTCCAAAATTTCTCAAAAAATTTACCTTTTTTTCACAATTGTTCTCTAAAAATTGATTTTTTCAAGCGTAAAGTGTCTGTTAGTTTCGGTTTAGTCGAGTTTTGGAGACTTTTTTGTTTCAAAAAATTTCGCCCTCGCTCCGCTCGGGCAGTACATTGATACCTCTATTTCTTAAATACACTATCATTCCCTAAATTTGAATCAGTCAAAATTGGTGTATATTCATTCTCTTGGTTAAGTATAGTGAAATAATTTTCATCAAAAACTAGAGATTTTCACCCATATTTCAGTCACAACTCCAATCAATTTCCAATTTGTCAAATAAAAATCAGTAATTTTGATTAATATTTCAATGAAAAATCACTGATTTTCATATAAATTTACAGGGTAGGTAGGCTAGATACTCACTTTTTTTTACTGAATTTTGACACACCCTCATTTTTTTCAAATTCTTCCCCGCCCTTGCATAATGTCTGATTAAGTCCCGGAGTCGAGCAGATTCAATCCAAGCTCCATAAAAAGATGAAATTTTACCTCAAAAGTATTCAGAGAAGTGCATTTTATTACTCTTCAAAAATAATTTTTCTTATTTCTTACATTAGAATATAACTTTCTACATCAATCAAGTTTTATAAAAACTCTGCCTTTTTGAACCAATAAAATAATTTTCATTGATATTGCAGTCAAAAGTCGTTGATTTCTTAGTCGATTTTCAATTAACCAGAAAAAAATCAGTAATTTTGACTAAACGATCAATGCGAATCACTGATTTTCATTTATATTCATCTCACTGATTCAGATTTAGAGAATTCTTGCAATTTTTCAGTTTTTCTTCGCTTTTATCTGTATTACATTTTTTCGTCTGTCCACTGAAATTAACCTGACTTTACGAGCACTACTGTAAAAATAGATTTTGAATTTTGTTACGAATTTTTACCCCCCTCTCACCCCATTTTTCTCCAATTCTCAGCCCCTCCCTTACATAATTTCTGGGAGCGCTTATAAGTTATAATAATTGCATTAAGTACATACATGTTTTTTTTTTTTTTTTTACAAATTTTACCATTAAAAATTGAGTTTTTGGTTACTTTTTGGTAATACATTGGTTACTTTTTTTCCCAAATTGGGTTACTAAAGTTACTTTTTTCCCACCAAATTTCACTATGATGCCTGTGTACACTCAACACCTCCAACAAACCAGATCCTGTTTGATCAATTAGGACAGGCGTCAGGATGAAAACGACATTACTTCTTGAAGCATCCTCGTATGGAATCCATTTCCAATCATCAATGAGCTGCTAAAATTCCGCACCGAAGCCCGTCGCGTACCAAGCTGCGGTCATACGAGTAATCGTAATCTAACTGAAATTCGCCGCCACTAAAAATAATCGTAAAGAGAATACACTCGCGGGGGAAAAGTATAGTAATAAATAACCAAAAAGTGTGTACTTCATTTCCGAGCTAAGGCTACACAATTTTCCAAGTTGAACACGCGATGGTAACCCTAATATATACAATATAGAACTATATTCGTCTTAACATTAAAACCAACCAGCCACCAGCAGCAGTACTCGCCGCGCAGCCAAGCCAGCCCCCCTCGTAAACAAAGGATAAGCCCACTGTCACATAAATTAAGAACCTCTATTAACGAAAATCCCTATTCATTTATTAGACCGAGTGGCAATTATAACAGCGCCGCTATTAATTTTGACGTCAGCCTTGGTGATGTTTAAAATCACACTATTATATAGTTCATCGTTTTTGGCCACGGTGTGGTGTGGCGAAGGGATACGAGATGAATGCATCCGAGGACATGCGATTCGTTATTTTTACGTTAATAGATTAATTGCCGATGAGGTTTTTTTCTCTCTTCATTATCGACGTATTAATCTCGTATTTTATTTATTTTATCGATGTTGTAGCGTCATCTCGGAAACAAATTACCTCCGAGGGTATTACGAAGTGGTCTTTTTATTCCGGTATCGGTTTTGAATTAAAAATCATCCGGTATTTCGGACGACTAAGGACTAACGTAGCGACTAGCGTTTATATTCTCGATACGTATAATACCTTGCGAAATGTATAGGGAGATTAAACGTCTTGGAAAAGATACGTAGGTAGCAGGTAGCCCTCCATGAAAAGGAGAAATATTTCCCAAATTAGCCCACCTCGACATCAATAAATTCGCTTTCTTTGGAAATTTTCAATAACGTTGAAAAATTTCAATTTATATAGCCCCCTTTTCATTTCTCGCTTCGTAAGGCATTACTCGTTTTTCGAACGGGTTCTTCGCCTGCTCTCTATTGGTACCTTACCTTTGCCGAACGAGAATATTCGCCACGCTAGCGCCACATTTTCGCTAATACAAATGATAAAACGAATTTAAGCATATTTCCTCGCATTAATGCGAATCGCTTCGAGGTAATATTTATTTTTTCTCGCCATCTCCGTCTCTGGTGCGCCTCGTTACCGAAGTTTCGCTTCTACGTATCTTTCGTTGCGTTGTTTTTCAACGGGCTATCTTTCTTTCTCGTATTATACCGATATCTCGGGCGTGTTTGCATCTCTGTCTCTTTATTTCGCCAACCTTCGTACGATATTCGTACAGGGTCTGGGTACTTCATTAACGTATTCGTCAGTGTGCCATTATCGCATGAAAAATATCACCAACCTGGGTCTACTTTCCTCCGGTTATGTTGCTGTATATTTATGCGTCCCGGTGTTCGATAATGTACTCGGAACTAGGTGTAAATGATGTGTTGTCATCGATGTGCGAGACGTGTGATTTTAAATAAAGTTGGAGTGATCGTAAATGAGTTTTTCGGTGATTTGAATGAAAAGGAATTGAGAAATCGAGTTGATTTTCGGCAATGTTGGTTTGTTGGGATGATTTTTTTCTTCGATCGTTGTAATTTTGGTTTGGTTTTTTCACACGAGACGAGCTAACTTGTTAACTTACTGAAAAAAAAAAAAAAAAAAAAAAAGGATATTTCCGTGATTCCGTAAAATTGGTGTTGAATTTTCTGGAGTCGGGACCCCCCTGTTCTTTAAAGTCATATTCATAAACGATGCTTGAGTACTCTTCGGCTAAGTAATGAATTTTAATTCAATTTTTTGAGTTATTGAATAAAATTTTTATGATTTTTCAATTAAAAATCTATAGTCCAGGCAAATAAGAGGAAAAATGTACCAACCCCACCCCCCAAAAATTAAAGCCTGATTTTTTTTCGCGTTTTGCGTTCGTAATGGTCCACTACACAACATACTAAAATGGACACCCCCACAACCCTCCGCTACCCTCAGGGATGGGGTAAACGTCCGCTGAAAATCGGGTTTTCGTGAATATCTCCTCAAATAAGCCTCAAAATTGAAAAGTAGTTATGAACAATATTGTTCTACGCGTAATTTCCTATCGGAAGGGGTTTTTTCTTTTTCAAAAACACTCACTTCCTTGACCAAAAATTAAGGGTAAAAAACACCTATTTTTCAACAATTAACAGCATTTTTGGAAAAAATTGAAACTTTTGGGAATATCTCCTCAAAAAAGCCTCAAAATGGAAAAATGGTTATAATCATGTTCTACGTGTAATTTCCTATCAGACAGGTTCGTTTTTTTTGCGAAAACACCTGCTTCTTTGCCCCAAAATTAAGGGTGATAAACGCCTATTTTTCCAATATTCACGGTATTTTTGGAAATGATGGAAATACGAAGCTGAAAATATCGTTTTTGAATCCTTACGATGCAAAGAAATGTTTCGTATCACCAATAATCAGCAATAACATCGCGTTTATAGTACTTTTTCTTTCCACAACCTCGATTTTTTAAATCCTGTATTCAATAACCTCCCTTATAATTAACGGTAGGGGTTGAAATTTTTGACTTTTTTTGGAATACCTTACCAGCTTGTACAAAAAAATACTCATTTTGGGTACTTTTAGCTTTGTATTTCCATCATTTCCAAAAATACTGTAAATATTGGAAAAATATACATTTTTCACCCTTAATTTTTGGGTAAAGAAGCGAGTGTTTTCGAAAACAAACGAACCTGTCTGATAAGAAATTACACGTAGAACATGATTGTACATAACCATTTTTCCATTTTGAGGCCTTTTTTGAAAAGATATTCCCAAAAGTTTCAATTTTTTTCAAAAATGCTGTAAATTGTTGAAAAATAGGTGTTTTTACCCTTAATTTTTGGTCAAGGAAGTGAGTGTTTTTGAAAAAGAAAAAAACTCTTCCGATAGGAAATTACGCGTAGAACAAGATTCTTCATAACTACTTTTCAATTTTGAGGCTTATTTGAGGAGATATTCACGGAAAACCGGTTTTCAGCGGACGTTTACCCCTCCCCTGTGGGAAGCGGAGGGTTGTGGGGGTGTCCATTTTAGTATGTTGTGTAGTGGACCATTACGAACGTAAAACGCGAAAAAAAAATCAGGCTTTAATTTTTGGGGTCAACTCCTAAAATGCCTGGACGAGAATCTAATTATTCGATTCGAATAAAAAATTTGTATGCGAAGCTTCACTAGGTATCGTTTGTGAATATGGCCCTTAGTTCCTGTTGATAGTTTTGGTGGAGTCGGGGATAGAACATTCATTATAGTCTGGTTTTTGACATTTCTACAAAATTACTTTTCTTTCGATCTGTCTAATTCCAAAACCGTTTTTTAAACCTCCGGGTTTTTTTAGATATTGGATTAGCATCTGATATGGAAATTTATTTTGAATTTTAATGTGTTTTAGTTCGGATTTCAAAATGAAATCTTGTTTCTCCGTAGTTTTTTAAAAACGAGAAGTAATTGTGGAATGGACCCATATCAATAATGTAATTTGGCTCAGAGAAGGGAGAGTAGTATTGCCAAAAATTCAAATTTTTAGTTCACTTCGAAGAATCCAAAAATTGAAAATACCGAAATTCTACCCACAAATTACTGTGAATTTTTCGCGAGTTAAATTTTTAATAGAACTTGAAATGACTTTTTTACATCATACGTTCCAGCGAAAAGCCGTATCTTCTCTTCTGTAAATCACCATACCATGATTAAAATTATGATTCGAGTTCAAAATTGGAAAAAAATATGTTGATGGAAAGAGAATCAGATAGCTGAAATTCAATGCTGTTAGGATCACACATTCGATATTTTTCACCCTTCCAATTTATGTGAATTTTATAAAATGCTAACGTTTGTTGGTATTGGCTGCCCAATTGTAGAATTTTTTTGAAAAGGGAATAGGGCACAAAAATGGCCGCATGGTAGCAGTAGCAATTTCAACAAATGAATGAATTTCCATTTCAACGAAAAAAAAAAATATTGAAAAATCATGATTTT
>JAVBJF010001092.1:0-21327 GCA_033439095.1 Pseudococcus viburni
CCCCCCCCCAAAAATTTCTGTCTTGAAGCCCAATATTCAGGCCCTGAAACCCAAAAAACTTTATTTAACAAAGCCCCAACCCAAGCCCTGAGACGCGTTTCTCTGAAAACCAAGCCCTAAATGTGAGCCCTGAGCCATTGTGATCGAGGCTTTTCGGGGCTTTGTGTAAAAGTGTTGAATTGTGTAAATACAATTTTGAAATGACTGATTTTAATATCTCAAAATATGCAATTTTTACCAATAAAGAAAATAAATGAAGACCTCGCGGGAAGAACGGGTTAACTGAAATTTTATTAATTTTGCAGGAGAACGTTTTAAAGATAATGTTAAAGTGGAACTGAAAAAAAATGGGTTTTCAAGTTTTGTTTTGCTTTTATTTCTTTCAAAATGTCAATTAGAATCATTTCACATCAGCAAATATTGCTCAAAAGTTTTTTAAAAGCTTCAAAGTCACTCAACACACGACGTGTTTGAACAACATTCTGAGAAGTTAACCCGTTCTTTCCGTGTAAGGGCCTCAATTAACCCGTTCTTCCCATGTAGTGACACAGTTAACCCGCTCTTTCCGTGTTTTCTTAAAATTAACATATTTTTTCTCTGAAATGAATCAGTTTTTTCCATCTATGAGTTATCTTTTGTTGAATTATGATTTTTTTTTACATGTTCACAACAATAAATCAACTATTTAAAAAACAAAAATCAGCTTTTTGTACATTTTTTTTCTTGTTTAGAGTAGTTAACCCGTTCTTTACGTGTTTTTAATTTCTTGAAAATTCTTTTTTGCTTTTATTGACAAAATTTGAAAAGTTTGACATTTTTCATATAAGGGTCATTCCACGTCAGTTCGTACGCAAAGTGGTAGGGTGGGTCGGCGATTTTTTTCATTTTTTTTATGTGGGTAAACCTCGATGAGAGATGACGAATGCCGCAAATCGCAGCTCTCAAGTCTTTTTGGAGGGCTGCCACGAGCATTTAAAGTTTTGAGGTAAAGTTGGATATGGTAAAATTGGGACGTGGATAACTCGAAAACCATGATGGGTTGAAAGTTGAAACTTTTTCCAATGTGTAGGGCCTTTAGAGAGCTTTTCGACGATTTTTTGAAAATCAGTGTTGCCACTTTTTTTAACACGAAAAATTAGCTGTAAAAGTTAAAAAATGACATTTCCCCATGATGTCAATCACCAAAAATTCTGAAAAAAATCTGTAATGTACAACTTTACATGCTGATTAATATATTAAAAAATTGAGTTGACGTTATTTCGTATTTTCGAGAAAAAAAATTCCAAAGATTGGAAGAAAATACAATTTTCTTTTTCAAAGGTCAAAAAATTGTGTAAATTGATTTTTTTTTGTTAATTTTACACCATATTCAAAGAAAAAGTCGGTAAAAGCATTTTAACTCCATTCAACACCCGTTAATATGTGTGAAAATGCAGAGTTATTAAATGTTAACTTCAAAAGTTGAAAAAAAAACATTTTGGTATCAGGCGGTCCAGGGGTAACCAAATAAGAAATTCTGATATCAAAATGTTTATTTTTCAATTTTTGAAGTTAACATTTCATAACTCTGCATTTTCACACATATTAACGGGTGTTGAATGAAGTTAAAATGCTTTTACCGACTTTTTCTTTGAATATGATGTAAAATTAACAAAAAAATAAATAAATTTACACAATTTTGACCTTTGAAAAAGAAAATTGTATTTTCTTCCAATCTTTGGAATTTTTTTTCTCGAAAATACGAAATAACGTCAACTCAATTTTTTAATATATTAATCAGCATGTAAAGTTGTACTTTACAGATTTTTTTCAGAATTTTTGGCGATTGACATCATGGAGAAATGTCATTTTTTAACTTTTACAGCTAATTTTTCGTGTTAAAAAAAGTGGCAACACTGATTTTCAAAAAATCGTCGAAAAGCTCTCCAAAGGCCCTACACATTGGAAAAAGTTTCAACTTTCAACCCATCATGGTTTTCGAGTTATCCACATCCCAATTTTACCATATCCAACTTTACCTCAAAACTTTAAATGCTCGTGGCAGCCCTCCAAAAAGACTTTGAGAGCTGCGGTTTGCGGCATTCGTCATCTCTCATCGAGGTTTACCCACATAAAAAAAATGAAAAAAATCGTCGACCCACCCTACCACTTTGCGTACGAACTGACGTGGAATGACCCATAAACCTTATAAAAGTACATGGTTTATTGTACACAATGGCAAAAAAAGTCATTTTTGAAAAAAACCTCAATTAACCCGTTCTTTCCGTGAGGTCTTCAAATATTCATTTGTGAAAAACACATTTATCACAATGTAACATTCGTTAAAACTCAACAAAAAAATTCCAATTGAAAATTCGCGAATTGTACAACGTTCGTTGTGCAATTAGCAGAGTGTATGTTTCATTTTGTACCATTCGCATTTCGTACAGATTAATTGTACGAAGTTGGAAATCGCTCTCACCCGTCTCTCTCACTCTCTCTCTAGCATTTAGGTAAAACAATGCAACACGTATACTGACAAGTACGATAGTATTAATTTCTCGAATCGTAAAATTATATAGCATAAGATCAAAAAATTGCTTTAAAATTTAAAATTGGCGAGTATTATTTGTTACAACAGGACATGGAATTATGGCATCTTGAATTGCATAGTGTTTTTCTTTTTGCACACACATCTTTGTCATACATTTTGTAATACACGAGCATCTGAGAAAACCTTGTCCCCCTGTCACAGATGATTTCGCATTGGCTTCTCGAACAGTGATTGTATTTGTAGGGACTTCTTCGGCGCTATTTGACCTCGCGAAAAAAGCTGTGGGAGAATGCCATCTTTTGTTCCAATTCGGTAAAATATCATTCCAATAAATTTATGAATGAACGAGATTCATTTCTAACTTTGTACAATGAAGTGTGCAATGTTGCAGCTTTGTACGTACGAAACTCGAATGGTACAAAATGAAACATACACTCTGCGAATTGATTCGCGAATTTTCAAAACGGTGTGTACCAGAGTTCTGCACGGTATAGTTAAATACCCGGTATAACCGTACAACTAATAGTATAGTCGAATTACTGCAAAAAAATGCTTCCGCTCGCACCTATTGTAAAAAGCAATTTGATGACTGATTCTTTATCTAGAACGTATTTAGAAAAAAATAAGCTTGGGTGCCGTTTTTTCTAGCCCCTCCCCTTCCGAGGGTCCATACCCCTTTCTTGAAAATGCGTATATCTCCCCTAGTGTTGGTTATACAAAAAAATGTTTGAAATAAAAGTTCTTTATTGAAGGATTCTCTACATTTTTGGTCATAACAAAAATTTCATTTGGAGCAACCCTTGCGCCCCAAATGTCAAAAATGTACTTTCAGAAATACTCAAAATCGTTTTTCTCATTTATTATAAGAAATATCGAAGATAACGCAAAATATGTAATAACAACAAGTATTCAGAATAAAATTTTACATATAAAAAGTTCATCGCAATATCCCACTCCTCCACCTTTTCCAAAAAATTTATTTTGTCCAGTGTCAAAGTGTGTTTTTTGGCCATAAATGGGAAATTATGCGAGAGGCATGACGTTTTGTACAATGAACGAGGATACCATGAAAAATTTTTCGAGCCTGGGGGGGGCCATTGCCAAATCCCATGGGGGAGTCAGGGAAGGTTCAGCTCCCTTCCCCATTTTACGTAATTGGGCTATCGGATCTTTTTTGGTGTCATTTCTGTATCATTGAATCCCGCTAAAATCAAAAATCTCAACTATTATTTGGTTTTACGATCAACTAGTTAACTAGTTATTTGACTAGATTCGTATTTGTGTACTGGCATGAGTCATCCATCCCTTGAGAGACTTGAAAGATAAGGAGAGTGTGGGGGCGGCGCATGCGTATTTCATATGAATTCGAACTAACTAGTTGGCAACTAGTTAAAAACAACCGCCCGGCAAACGAATAGTTACTTTTTGCTGAAACCGATTACCCCATAGTTAACTATTACGAAACGTAATAGCTAACTAGTTAGAATGAGTCATTCATCTTATCGGCGCGAAAATCCCTACCTGAAAAAATGAAATTTCAGATTTTTGTTTTTTCGTGTCAATTACCCCTGAAAGAAAGTTTATTAAGTGTCAAAAATCGTAATTTTGATGAATTAAATTTTTAATGATAAATTCATCACTTATTTGTCAATAATTGTAATTAATAAAAAAATTTAATGTCAAAGAATTGATAATTTTACGTTCGAGATTACGGCATTCTGATGTTGAAAAAAAAGATTTATGTAATGTTATCGTGTGGGCATTTCAACTCTGTGAAGAGTATTTCACACTTTTACCTGCATATTTTATAAGATGACTCATCCCTTACATTAAACTTCATCACTTTTTTTAATCTTGCTTTCGTTTCGTTGTGTACTACAACAATAATATCAGTGATGCAACGCAACGAAACGGGAAAAAAGGAAAGAAAAGTATGGGAATTTTTAACAGGCAGACCCTGTATATTTGAAATATACACCCTCAAATATCTTTCAGAGCCCGCAAACTATTTTCCCCCAAGTATAACCTACGTATATCGAGATATGAGCCCTCAATGTTGGTATTCCAGTGGCAGATTGCAAGTAAACAGTAAGTGATGATAGAGGTGTGAAATTTGATATGGTGAACAAGGACATGGTAAGAAATTTTTTGAGCCCTGGAGGCAATCACCAAACCCCATAGGAGGGGATGGGGGACAGTTTAAAGAAGGAGTTCTGCACCCCCCCCCCCCATTTTTCCAAATTAGGCTGTCGGTCTTTTTTTGCTGTCATTTCCATATGTCTGAATCCCGCTGAGTTCAAACATGTCATTACTTTTAAAATCCGAGGAAGAGAAGTCCCTCAAATTTGAGATCTATCATCTCGTGTTTTCGCATTTTCCCTCAAAACTACCTAAAAATCACATTTTTTCAACTTTGCACAACCTGCCGACCTTCCAACTGAATTTTTATTACGATTTTCAAACTCCACGGTTGTGTAAGAGGGATATGGCCCTGCTCATAATGAAGTACTTACGACTCGCGATCTCTATATGAGTTGCGATCTATTTAAGTGCGTGGTGGTGGCTGCCCTGCAAGCAATATCCTTAAGAGATCTGTCCATCTCACGGCTCGTACCCGACATCGACAGTCTCGAAAATATCTCCAACCAGCTAGGGTTGGAATCGAGATTAGGTCTCGGCTCAGCTGCGGTTTGTTAGCTCGCGATGTGAACCCGGCGGTGCTCACAAACACAAACTATTCAATAATCTTTGTAGGAAATGTATTTCTAGATATCTCGTAAATCCATACGTCTTACATTAGTAAAACTTGTGCAGGTGTACACTTCTGGCAGTGTTGCCTAGCTGTTGATGCTAATACCTTCTGCTACAAGTGTAGGCTAAAAATAACAATTTGAAGCTTTGAAATGTAAACAATTATTTAATCATGTTTATTTTTTTTATTCGTGTTTGTAATACATGGTAGATTATGAAAGTAATTTGATGCAAAATTTTGAATAAACGATTGCATTTGTGTAAAGAAAAAAAAAACAAGTTTCAAGGTTGGACTGGTGGAACTCATGGTGGGCCAGAGGATTTTACTAGTGAGGGTTTAAATTGAGTAGGTTTAAACGATGGATCTATCATCGCCGCCATCATCTCCGCCATTATCTTATCATCGTTTTTCTCCTGAATAATGAACAAAACAAAAAGGGAATTGAAGATGATTACGTATGATTAATAGGGTGGGCCGAAAAACCACAAATTTTGATTTTCGAAAAGTTACCCTCCATAAAAGTTGTTGGCTGGATAGACTAGTAAATTAAAATAAAAAATTTCAAAATCGATTCATATCTTCCGATCGCGCAAGAGCCTTCAATTCTTCAAAAATTGCCAAAAAATCAAAATTTTGAAAATTTTGAAAAAATTTAAAATCGACTAAAATTAATTTTAGAGCTTCTGTAGTGACTATCAAAACCAAAAAGCACATTTTTTTTTGAAAAAATCTGTGTTTTATAACTTTTTTAAATTTTTTTCACAGGCGAAGAAACATGAGAAATTTAAAAAAACTATAAAACATGGATTTTTTCAAAAAAGTTGTGTGTTTTGCTTTAAATAGGACCTAAATAAACTCTAAAATTGATTTTGATGAATTTTGATTTTTTTTTAATTTTTAAAAATTTATGAAAATGTTGAATTTTTGACAATTTTCGAAGAATTGAAAGCTCATGCGCGATCGGAAGATATGAATCGACTTTGAAATTTTTTATTTTATTTTTCTAGTCTGTCCAGCCAACAACTTTTGTGGGGAGTAACTTTTCAAAAATCAAAATTTTTGGTTTTTCGGCCCACCCTAATGATTAATGATACTCTCTAAATCTGATTCGGTGAAACTCGAGTCAAATTCTACCTATCTCATTCAGTGAAATACTTTTCACTGATTTTTAAAATCAAAATTAAGTGTTTCATCAGTTACTTCATAACTTGAGAGAAATACATCGATAATTTTTTACTTAAAAATTACAAATTTTCAGTAAAAGAATAAAACGGGCAGAATTTGATTCGAATCTCGTGACTGATTCAAATTTAGAGAATGGGAGAGCAAGGATTGAGGGAAAAATATGAGTGAAAAAATTGTTTGGAAGCTCAGATGCAATTCTCAAATTATTCTACATTCTACATTTGAAAAAAGTGTGAAACGATCACTGGGGTATAGAATTTTTCAACTTTTTTGGAATTCCGATGAAAATAGGACATAATATAAATTGTCGTGATATTAATATCAACTCAAAAAGACACAGTAAAAATTTGAAATTTTTGGGTTCATCCTCTCCATGCCTTCCACAAAAAGTTCAAAGTTTCAAATCTGGTTTACATGTACAACTAAACATCAACAAAAAAAAGAGGTAATTTCGAAAAAACATTAATTAAAAAATCAAAATTTTGATACTTTGATGTTTCCCCCGAAAAAAGTTAGTTTATTGCACAGTCCCATCAAAAATACGAAAAAAATATGGAAAACGCTGACAAAAAATTTCAAAGACTCTTCCGTTTTTTTTTTGTTACACCGTGCAAAGTAAAATTTCAAAATGAATTACCGTTATGAATTTAGTCAACGAAGTGTCTTTGTTGGATTTTTTGAAGACGTCATCAACTTTAGGCCATTCTTGAGGATGAATTACAGCCATGCACATGTTCCAAATAGCCCAAGAATCGATACCATCGCTGTATTGCAATAGAATTTCGGCGATAAATTTGTGTTTGTTTTTGATATATCGAGCTGCAAAATTGTAAAAATTCGAAATAAAGTGTGACTGCAAAGATGCTTAAAGTCGTTATATCAAATGGTTATCGATTTCAATGATTTTCGTACCGAAAGTGAGATAGATGTTGACGAGGCCTTCATCTAGCCCACAACTAGAAATGATTTCTTCGATGGCTTTGTTGTCGTTGCGTTTCTCAAATTCTGTGATCACTGCTCTGGAATATTTGATTGATTTTTGAAAAAAAAAGCAATCCAATTTCCCACGTTTTTTTTTCCAGCATCCTTTTTTGTATTCTGCAGAATGAAGTTCAATTGAAGCAACAATAAATATTAGCGTTTAAGAGCGATTATTACTTAATAGATTACAGAAATAATCGATAAGTCTGCACAAATAATCGCATAATCGATCGTTCTTTCACCTAACCGTTTTTTGAATAGAAATTGGACAAAATTTTGAAAAAATGGTACTTGGTGCGAAAGTTTTTAAGAAAATGTTGAAAAAATAGATTTGACAAGTTACACGATATTATTGTGAAATTTCAATTTTTACCCCTCCCTCGTGACCCTCTTCTCACTCCAAAATTTTTTTGAGTGCGACATTCGTGATCTACGACCTCGAAAACGTATATTTAGACATGGAATTTCAAGCTCTACAACTTTGGTTCTTATGAATTTTTCTTAAAAGCTCACCGTTTTCGAGAAAATTGAGCTCAAAGTTGGAAGGCCTGTGATTGGTCAATTTTTCCACCTCAATTTCTCTCGTTCAACTAAACCAATCGTTTCGAAATTTCTATTGTAGGTGTAGATCTTGCAGGAGAGAAAATGATCATTTTTTTGGTTCAATTCAGTGCATAGAAAGCTGAGCTTGGAGCTTTCAAGTTCATTTTTGTGACCCTATAATTCAAGTTAGAGTTGACCAATCGACTTGAACTTTTTACAGTGGTTAGAACGTGTACAGGAGAAGAGCTGAATAAATTTTGAAGTCGATCCGTGCAATGAAAGTCGAGCTTTTAAAGCTCAAAGTTTATTTAGTTTTCGAAAATATCTCGAAAATGGTGCATCGTAGAGAAAAACGGTGACCAAACGGATGGTTAGGAATTTTAAGCTCTACAACTTTGATTCTTATGAATTTTTCTTAAAAGCTCACCATTTTCGAGAAAGTTGGAATGGTTGTGAATGTGAATGGTCAAAATTTCTGACTCAATTTCTCTGGTTCAACTAAATCAATCGTTTTGAAATTTTTACAATAAGTTTACATCGTACAGGAGAAAAACTGATTATGTTTTGGTGTAACTCTGTGCATAGAAAGCTGAGTTTGAAACTCCAAAGCTCATTTTTCTGAAACCTCCCTCTGACAAGATGAATAAAATCGACCGATCGATTTGAAATTTTTATGGTGATACGAATGTGTTTAGGAGAAAATCTGATTGAATTTGGAAGGCGATTTGTGCATAGAAAGCTGAGCTTTTGAAGCTCAAATTTATTCAGTTATTCAAAAATATCTCGGAAACGGAGCATTGTAGAGAAAAATGGAGGTCAAAGAAATGGTTACTAATTTCAAGCTCTATTTCTCATGAATTTTTCTTAAAATCTCACGCTTTCGAGAAAAATTAGCTCAAAGTTCAAAAGCTTGTGATAGGTCAATTTTTCCGACTTGATTTCTCTCGTTTAACTGAACCGATTGTTTTGAAATTTTTACAGTACGTGTAGATCGTGCAGGAGAAGACCTAATTTATTAGGTTAAATTTTGAGCAAGGAAAGCTGAGCTTTGAAGTTTTAAAGTTCTTTTTTGTGACACCATAACTCAAGTCGGAGTTGATCGATCGACTTGAAATTTCCGTAGTAATTAGAATGTGTATTAGGGTGGATCGCTAAAAAAAAACATATCTCAGATTTCAACCAAATTCGCTGGAGTTGTTGGGTCATCATCGGAGACTACCCAAAAAAATTTTGAGCCCCCTAGGTGAAGAGGGAGGGGAGCTAGGGGCTCTTAAAGGGCACCTCCTTTTGAAAAAAACGTGGTTTTTTGTGTTTTTTAGCTCGAAAATATGGCGTACGATTCACGAAAGAGCACTAAAAAGGTGCGATTTGAGTTTCTACACCCCCCTGAGCAATTGCCGCCCCTCGAAAATGAAAACCCATTCTGCTACCCGGGGGTCCAAAACTTGCAGATCGCGAAATTTCAATGTTGTGAAATTGTATTTGGCCTCGAATTGATTACTTTGACACCGGACAATTTTATAATTTTTTTTTCTAATTTTTGAAGAAAATTTTGAAAATTTTTTTCGATCAGTGTGACCAACCGCAAATTGTAATATTCAAATATATGGGATTCGCGTTGATCTGATCATGTATATTTAATAGGGTGGATCGAAAAAAAACATCTTGGATTTTGACCAAATTTGGTGGGGTGGTTTACTTTGAGTGGGAGACTTCACAAAAAAATTTTGAACCTCGAGAGACAAGGGGAGGGGAGCAAGAAGTGCTCAAAGTGCACCTGTTTTTGAAAAAAACGCCGTTTTTTGCGTTTTTTAAGCCAATCAAAATTGTGTGAGAAGCCTTAGTAAGACTTAAAAGATGCGATTCGAGTTTCTACATCTCCCTGAACCATCGCCGTCCTCCTCCGATCAAAATTCTGACTGCTACCAGGGGGTTGAAAAGTTGCAGATTGCAATATTTCAATAATATGAAATTATCACTAAGCTGGAATGATTTTTTTTGTCATCGAGTAAGTCCTCAAATTCGAAACGTATTTCTAATGATTGGGAGAAAAAATTTGTCCAATCACTTGACGAAAAAATAATGGATTCGAGTTCATAATATCAGAATATCACAATTAGCAACTGGTTGCACTGACGTACAAAATGTTCAAAGAGAAAAATTTTTAATTTTTAATTTCTGATGATTGAAAACAAAATTATTGTGTATTTTTCAAACGACAAAAAAAATTAATTTGAGGTCAACGTAAACCCCATAGGTGTGTAGTATGCCACGATTTGCAACTGGCAGCACTGACATACAAAATTTTTTGAAAAAAATTTTCGAAATATACTTTCAGTGATTGAAAAAAAATACATATATTTTCAGGCGAAAAAATAATCAATTCAAAGTCGATATAAATTCCGTATTTTGGAATTTTATGATTTGCTGTTGGCTGCACTGGGGTACAAAATTTTCAATTTTTTTTTTTCAAATTCACTTTTAGTGGTTGAAAAAATTTTTTGTTCACTTACTCGATGACAAAAAAAATCATTCCAGCTTAGTGATAATTTCATATTATTGAAATATTGCAATCTGCAACTTTTCAACCCCCTGGTAGCAGTCAGAATTTTGATCGGAGGGGGACGGCGATGGTTCAGGGAGATGTAGAAACTCGAATCGCATCTTTTAAGTCTTACTAAGGCTTCTCACACAATTTTGATTGGCTAAAAAACGCAAAAAACGGCGTTTTTTTCAAAAACAGGTGCACTTTGAGCACCTCCTGCTCCCCTCCCCCTGCCCCTCGGAGGCTCAAATTTTTTTGTGAAGTCTCCCACTCAAAGTAAACCACCCCACCAAATTTGGTCAAAATCCAAGATATGTTTTTTTTTCGATCCACCCTATTAGATATGAAGACCCGAATTCCAAAGCGGGCTTAGTCCATGCAAGTGTATATGAGAAAAGGGACTTAGGTGTAATCTATTTTTCAGTACATTTAAGTCCTTTTTCTCATATACTGTCGTATGGACTAAGCCCGTTTTGGAATGCGGATCTTCATATACATGATCAGATCAACGCGAATCCCATATATTTGAATATTACAATTTGCGGTTGGTCACACTGATCGAAAAAAATTTTCAAAATTTTCTTCAAAAATTAGAAAAAAAAATTATAAAATTGTCCGGTGTCAAAGTAATCAATTCGAGGCCAAATACAATTTCACAACATTGAAATTTCGCGATCTGCAAGTTTTGGACCCCCGGGTAGCAGAATGGGTTTTCATTTTCGAGGGGCGGCAATTGCTCAGGGGGGTGTAGAAACTCAAATCGCACCTTTTTAGTGCTCTTTCGTGAATCGTACGCCATATTTTCGAGCTAAAAAACACAAAAAACCACGTTTATTTCAAAAGGAGGTGCCCTTTAAGAGCCCCTAGCTCCCCTCCCTCTTCACCTAGGGGGCTCAAAATTTTTTTGGGTAGTCTCCGATGATGACCCAACAACTCCAGCGAATTTGGTTGAAATCTGAGATATGTTTTTTTTTAGCGATCCACCCTAATGTGTATAGAGGAAGAGATGATTAAATTTCGAAGTTGATACGTGCATTAAAAGTTGAGCTTCACAAGTTCAATTCTAGTTTGCATATTAGGGTGGGCCGAAAAACCAAAAATTTTGATTTTTTAAAAGTTACTCCCCACAAAAGTTGTTGGCTGGATAGACCAGAAAAATAAAATGAAAAATTTCAAAATCGATTCATATCTTCCGATCGCGCATGAGCCTTCAATTCTTCAAAAATTGTCAAAAATTCAACATTTTTTTCATAAATTTTTAAAAATTAAAAAAAATCAAAATTCATCAAAATCAATTTTAGAGCTTATTTAGGTCCTATTTAAAGCAAAACACACAACGTTTTTGAAAAAATCCATGTTTTATAGTTTTTTTAAATTTCTCATATTTCTTCGCCTGTGAAAAAAATTAAAAAAAGTTATAAAACACAGATGTTTTCAACAAAAAATGTGCTTTTTGGTTTTGATAGTCACTTACAGAAGCTCTAAAATTAATTTTAGTCAATTTTAAATTTTTTCAAAATTTTCAAAATTTTGATTTTTTGGCAATTTTTGAAGAATTGAAGGCTCTTGCGCGGTCGGAAGATATGAATCGATTTTGAAATTTTTTTATTTTAATTTACTAGTCTATCCAGCCAACAACTTTTATGGAGGGTAACTTTTCGAAAATCAAAATTTTTGGTTTTTCGGCCCACCCTATTGCATATAATAGGAATTCCGCTCTTTTGACACAGTGTGTCTAGTTTATAATTAAATTCTTCTCGGTTGGATTCCGCTCATTGCGGACAAAATCAGTTGGTTGGTGGTCGAAATTAGAAACCCAAAATTTCAAAATAAATTTTTGAGCCCTCAGAAAAAAAAAATTACAAAAAATACAAAAAATGATCGTATCGACTCAAAGTTTTAGGAGGTGGTAGCAGCAGGATCATGGTATTTTTTAAGCTATTCCCGAAGTTTCTACCTCAAAAAGTCTTTGATTGACGGAAGTTTGAAAAAAAGTGGGTGAGATGTGGTATGGTACCCTTACCCTTATGCAGTGCTTTAGCATCTTTTGTAACGTCGTGTTCGTTCACCTCATCTTTATCGAGGTTATTGCGGTTTTCCTGAAAATAAATGAGCATTTTTTCGTAAAGGAATACACGAACGTAATAGATGATTTCAACAATTTGGTAAAAAGTAACTCACCTTGGACCAGTTTTGTAACGAATCTTTTAAAGGATCCCCAAGTGCCTCGGATAAGTTTTTAAATTCATCGCGGCGACCTGTTCGGAAATATATCAAATTGATCAAAATGTAAGTTTATGAAACTATGTTCCGAGTTGCCTTACACATTAGTCTACGGACTTGAACAACTTACTACTGTCAAATATGTTTATCATGTCACGCGTATCTTTGATGAGTACCATTCCGAGCCCAATCCGTTGTTTGTCGTTGTTTGCCATGAAATAATACAAATATTTGCCTAATGCGTTGGATTCTTTTTCGATCAAGGCGTAACAGAAATCTTCGAATGAGTTTCCTCCAACCTCGAAATAATCGACGAACCAACGTGACTACTCGTGTACATATTGAAATTTTGATTTTATAAATGTACCACTACAATGGAAGTTTGAGAAAAATTATTGAATTCGAATTACGTACCGTGTGATCCTTATTGTAGACTGCCATCCTTTTGTTAATGGCGTATCGTCGCGCTTTTTCCCGATAAGGTAAAATTCCAGCGATGGTGGTTTTGTTTCTACCGCTGTCATTGATGGCTTTAGCGTCTTTTTCGTCTTGTGGCACGATTTGATCGTTCATTGCGAATATTGTTGTGTAGTATTCCAGTAGCAGGTCTTCGGCTGGTGGATCGTTTGCATTGGCCTGATGTACCTCAGATATGGCGGTACAAAAAATAGCCCCGAGGACTATTTCACTCAAAATCATCATGGTATGTAGGTCTATGTGAGCGTAATTTGAAAACTTGAATGATATTAAACCAGATAGTGAGATGCTTTTTATTTGGAAATGGCAATTTTTTCCATTTTTGTGAAATCTGTTTTTGGTAATTAAATGAATTACTCGCTGTTTGTCCAAGTGAAAATACGTAGGTACACGTATGCACCTATATCGTGGTATTTTTTACCCAAAATCGCATTTCTCTCTTGGATGGACTTGTTTTTTTCATTTTTTATTACCTCGATAGTTGTTAATGATACGTGATTTAACTTTTTCATTTTTAAGGTAGATATGTGTACATATGACATTATGACCTTATCAGCTGAATAAAAATACAAAAATAATTTTTGACAAATTTATCTTGTTGGATCAGCACATCGTAGTTTTCCTCGAGCATTTTCTCATTTTACTATTTCGAATATTTGATTAGGTGTAATTTGATACAGTTAATGTGATAAAAATTCAATACCTATCGCTATGTTAGATAAAATCTGGGGCAGAAAACCTAAATTTGTTAAATTATTCGTTCAATTTATTGCTTTATTTTTCACGAATTTGAAAAAATCAAAATGTTAGGTGCTGTGTGAAACGCGGTGTACAAATATTGTCGCAGATGCGAATGGTTTTTTGTACTTTTTTGAACGATCGAGAATATCTAGGTACGTGGAAGAGCTGTAGGTATTCATTCCAAATATGAGAATCGTACTTTTGAAGTGAATAAAGTCATTTAACGTGAAGAATGTTGCAATATGGAATTTTCATCCGAACAAATCCTAAAACTGGATAATAACGAGGCCAAATGAAATTAGCGACTGCGTCATTTTTTTTTTTTTTTTGTAAAAGGTGCCACCGGCAGATAAGATACACGAATTCGTTCCTGAGCAGAAATTCAAATGTAATATGAAATCTATTTCTTATTGTGTGAAAACCCTCTGGTAAAAAATTTCTAACTAGAACTGCAAATTTTGATTTTTTTTAAAATATTTTTTAGGCGAAATTTAAAAAAAAAAAAGTACCCAGCTCTCGAAAGAAGTTTACCCCTCTGCCCTCCTTTCACCCGACTATCTGAGTCATCTGTTCAGATGGTTTTATGAGGTTTCTTAAAATAATTATAATTTCTAGTCGGTTTACGATTTCTTTCAGTAAACAAAGATCAATTGGAAAACATCACTTTTTATTTTGCTTTTTGTTCGCACAAAATCGTGTTTTTTTGTCATTGATTGAGAGGGGAGCTTTGTACTATCGCACAACGTCTCATTAATGTTTTGCTGTGATATTATTTTCAATAAACTAATGAACGATTTCTTATGTTTTTATTTGTTTCAGGTGAGTAACAAATTTTTGATGCTGAGAAGTTATGATAAACGATTTTGAAAATGAGTAAGTACTTTTTTTTTTTTTTGAAGATTTCCAAATTATCGTTTTTGTCTAATTTTTCTTCATAAAATTTTGCAAATTAAGTGCAATAAAACTATTTTTATTGATTAGTTTCCGAGTTATAAGATTTTGAAATCGTCTAGTTATTTTGAAACACCCTGTACAATGTTTGCAACATATGCCATATTTTCAATTTACAAAACGCCCCACAGTTACTACATTTTTTTGTATCACTATACTTATTGGAAAGAAATAATGGGAGAAAAAACAAAACAATTACATACATAATTGGCTCCCTTTTTTCAACTAAGTACATCGCAGATAACAATAGCCCGATTTGCATCCTGCCCCCTGCAGCCTGCCTCAAGTCCCCTTATAGACTGAAAATGATAATTTGGAGCATTGAAAAAAAAAAAAAAAGAAAGAAGATAATCATATTTTTTTATTATGTATCCGTATCTGTAGTATAAATTGGAACTGATTCAATGCAAAATACTGTTTAAATAAGCGGTCGAGTTTGTCTGAAATGTAATTCAAGTATGTTGGTTCAGTGTGTGGATCTGATGATAGGCACGTTTAAGGGTAGTTCAGTGGCTGGTTAGAATTGGGTTGGTTTAAACGATGGATCTATAATCACCGCCATCATCTCGGCCATTATTTTATCATCATTTTTCTCCTAAATAATAAAAGAACAAAAAATAAATTAAAGATTATTAATGATGTTCTCCAAGTCTGATTAAGTCGAATTTAGGGTCAAATGCTGCCAGTTCTATTTATTAAATTTTTTCAGTCAAAAATCACTGATTTATCATTCTCTTCCTAACTTGACTGGAAATAATTCAGTAGTTTTTGACTTGATAATCGCCGATTTTCAGTAAAGTTGATTTCATTGGATGAAATGTGCAAAACTTGATCCGAATTCGACTGATTCAAATTTAGAAAGCGGTGGAGTGAAGATTTGAGGAATAAAGGTGAGTGAAATATCGGATATGTTTAAAAGTGATAGACAGTTCAAAGTTTTAAACTGAAGTATTGACCAATCAATTAATTTTTTACCTAAAAATATGTTTTTTTTTTTTCAATTTTGAATTTTTTGGCGGGAAAGGGAACTCTCTGTAATGTAAGATGGAGTTAGATAACATATAATAGGTCCCCAGTCTGTATTGCTTTTTTATACCTTCGTTATCAGCGTTTAAGCTCAATTTCTGATGTAAAAAATGGGAAAATTTGAGAGATTTTTTCAAAAGTTTGAATCAGTCGCATATTGACTGCCGTAGAAGCAACAACTACTCTTAAATAACTAAGATTTGTATTTCTTTTATGTCACTAGCAAATCGCTGGTTCCTTGAAGTCAGGTTTATAACTCCTGACAAGAACTTCTTCACTATAAATCCGTTTTTGGTTCACCGAATTTTCTCCAACTATGCGCCCCAATCCACTCTACGGAAAACCAATGAAGGAACATTAATCATCGAAACAACAAATACCACTGAAAAAGATGCAGTCCTGAACCTAAAGAAATTTGATGAAGAAGACATTGCTGTATCCATTTATACGAAAATAATCACAACAAAAGCAGTGATCTACTGCCCTGACTTACAGTCTCTCTCAACTGAGACCATTCTGAAAGAACTAAAGAATGAAGGTGTTATCGGAGTAACAGCTTTGAAGTCCAAAAGAAATGGTAATCTTGTCCAAAACAACTTATTCCTCTTGACCTTTAACTCTAGTACCATGCTAGAGAAAATCAAAGTTGGTTATCTAATCTTACCTACTCAAACATATATTCCTCAACCTATCAGATGCTTCCAGTGTCATCGATATGGTCACTTAGCCTACCATTGCAGAGCTAATAAAATTTGTGGAAAATGTGGCAAACCACCACACCTGAATGAATTATGTACAACCTTCAACTGTGCAAATTGCCATCAAGAAGATCACCCTTTGTGGTCCAGAAATTGTCCAATTTACAAAGAAAGACTGAAAATTGAAGAAATTCGAGCAAAAAACAAATGCACACATAAAGAAGCTATGACCTTGTACCAAAACTTAAGAAGTTATGCCTATGCAGCAAAAACTACTTCTTTGGTTACCAAAATCTCTAAACCACTTAATTCATCAACCAAAACAGAAAACATAATATTAGACACTCTGCAAAAAATTCTACATAGACTGGATAAACTTGAGAACCAACAGTTGAAGCCTAGCGTCGCTGAAATTGAAACTAATGAAATATTACAACATGCATCAATGACCAACCAGATTATCTCATCACCGCCATCACCAAAAAACACGATAAACTCTTCCTGTGTAGAGAAGAAAAAAGACCAAAACAGAAATACAATTCCAAACCACATTTGGAAAACTCCGATGTCCTCAGTGATACAGGAATTCACCAAAATTTATCAACCAGACTTCAACAACAACCCTAAACCAAACCTAAAAAATAAAAATAAATATTACCCCTCTTAAAGAAAGAAAAAAACCTTATTACCTGAATGAAGACAAACATTATCTAACGGAATATTAATAGAACATTCAACAACCTCAATGAATTACAAATTCTAGTTAATTCATTCCAACCCAAAGTGATTTATATTTAAGAACACCATCTCAAAACAACCTAAAACTTTGTTTCAAAGAACTACAATGCTTTTTGTCAAGACTTCAACAGAGAAAAGATCACCTGTGGCAGTGTGATTACTTCAATCCATTTCTCCTACAACACTCTAAAAATGTGGATCCGTACCAATCTCCAAGCTGTAGTTTTATCTCTAGAAATCCCTAAACTATCCTCAAGAAGCATTTCAGTCTGCAACTTATGCATCCAACTAAACTCAAAAGTGGAGTGGATGAACAAGAACTACTTGACCTTAGCAACGAACTGAATGATCCTTTCATGATCTGAGGCTACTGTTGATTTCTCCATCTGTAAAATGGTAAAAAACTGCAATAACTCATTCAAAAATGACTGGATTGAGCTGAAAATTGGTACATTGACACTAATCATAAGATACCTTCCAGCATATCAAAAAATGAAAATTTTTGAGAATTTTTCCAGTTTTCCTTAAAATTGCTCCTCTATCAACAACAAAATGAATTGTTCGCAAATGTTTTCTATGTTACTGAGGGAATGTCCTGCCTGTCTAAAGAGGAGGTAACACTGGCTGGGATAGCTGATGACCAAAAGTCCATTTAGGTAGATTCAAACACCTTGTTGTATAGTAATCCCCATTATATAGTGTTAAGTAGTTTATAAGAGTTATAAGGCTTCTGTCTCTGCCAGTAATAAAGAGTAATAATTGAAGAGTGCAGTTTTGAGTAGGTTTAGGTCTCCTAATGCTAGAACAATGAGCTAATCAGGTGGTTAGGGTAAACTCTTTCATCAACATTATCACCAAATTCAAACACACCATGAATTACCTACCAATTACCATCAAAATCCATTTTTTAAATTCTTGGACTACCAACATAGTGTTCTCATGACGGTCACATTTCATTAAAAAAATGTTTTCTTTGCGATTAAAGTGTTAAAAAAATTCTGCTTGTTCATAGTCGAAGCTCAACAATCATTTTTTTTCATTTTTGACACTTTTTAGGAATGAAGATTGTGTGTCTATAAGGTCATAGGGAAACCTTTCCTGTATCCATTGAGTCATTTGCCAGGGTCTAGGGGACATCAGGAGCCTCTTCAACCTCATGAAACTAAATATGGTTCATATTAGGCTCGTTCATTTGTATTGAAAATCAACCTCTCATTTCTGATCAAAGTTTATGTAATCATTTTAGTATTCATTCCCAAGACACTTCTTCCTAAAAACGTCACTTTTGGGGTCATTGCTCGCGGAGGGATTAACAAGCACCAAGAAATTTCAAATCTTTGCCTTGGTTTTTTTGTACCTATTTCGCAACAATTTTTGGCATATGCCTCACAAAAATTGGAAAACAGTCATAAAATGTTGTATGCCTACCTATACTGAAAATTTAGAAAATACTCTATTTTCTTCGCTTCAGCATACAGAGTAAAATTTCAAAATGAATTACCGTTATAAATTTTGTCAACGAGCCTTTGTTGTAATGTTTGAAAACCGCATCAACTTTAGGCCATTCATCATGATGAATTACAGCCATGCACATGATCCAAGTAGTCCAATTGTCTATGCCATCACTGTGTAGGAACAGAATTCCCGCGATAAATTTGTGTTTGTCTTTGATGTACTGAGCTGCAAAATTTCAAAGGTTCGGAATGATGTTTAATTGTTGAGATGCTTAATATCTCTATATTAAAATGATCATCTATTTAAATGATTTTTATACCGAAAGTGCGATAGGTGCCAATAAGACCCACATCTAGCTCATCACTAGAAATAATCTCTTCGATGGCTTGGCCATTGTGGAGTTTCTCAAATTCCAGCATCACAGCTCTTGCATATTTGATTGATTTTTGAAAAAATATGCTATCTAATTGGGTACGAGTTGCTTTCCAGCCTCCATTGTTGTGTTCTGCGGAATGAAGGTGGGTTGAAATAACATTACATAAAGCTGGTCTTTTTTGAGAGTACATTCATAAAAAAGTATTCCAGATTATCAGACCTGTGTTCAGTGTATTCGCATCTTTTATAACACTTTCGTGGTTCAATACATCTTTTTCGAGCGGTTCACGGTTTTTCTGAAAATAAAAATGTATTTTGTTGCCAATGAATATGCTTGGAAGGTGGATTATTTGAATACTTGGTGAAAAATTACTCACACTGGCCCAGTTTTTTACCATAGTTTTATATGGATCTCCAAGATTATTGAGGAAGGAATCGAATTTATCTGTGTAATCTATTCAATAACATATCAAATTGATTAAAATTAACATTCAAGGAACGAGTTTCTCAGTTGCCTTCAGTGATGCCGTTTGAGACAATGAGATGAGAAATGCTGATGTCTCGTCTCATTCTCAAAATGTAGGTTCAACGAGCCGTGCACTGTCTTATGTTGAGTGGGTGGTGAGACATTGAGTCTTGAATTGTCTCAAAATGTTTTCAACCCAATTTAGGGTAAGGCCAGACACCAAAACAAGCTTTTGCTGTATTATATACATACATTACCTAGGTATAAGTGAAATAACATTACCATTTCTTCCATCGTAAGTTCACATAGAATTTTGTTCAATGTCGATTAAATTATTTTTAAAGGTTTAATTAATGCAATATACAAGACCTTTCAATTTTTATCAATTTAATACCTACTAAAAGATAGAAGTTTTAGAAATAATGATAAGTAACCACATGTTTCTGCTATGAAAAAATGAACATTTTGCACCATTGACAACATAGTACGAGCGTCTAGTTTCATTGTAGTTGTCAGAAATGGTGCGGCATGATTTTTTTTCCAAGTTCTTTTCACATAATGTTAATGTGTCACCGAGTCCTTAGTCCAGAATAAATAATATTTTCATTTTCTTAGAACAGTTTAAAATTTCAGAACCTTTTTTCCAAGTCCAAATTTTTTTCATATTTTTCTAAACTCAAATTTTTTTCTTCCAATTTTTTCAACTCAATTTTTTTCAAAATTTTCAACTAAAATTTTTTCTTTTCAATTTTCTCTACTCACACTTTTTTCTTTCAATTTTCTTAACTCAATTTTTTTCTTTCAATTTTTTCAACTCATTTTTTTTAAATTTTCTCAATTCAAATTTTTTCAGATGTCATTTTCTCAACTCACTTTTTTCTTTCAATTTTCTCAACTCAAATTTTTTTCTTTTTATAACTTGTGTCATTACGTGATAAGAACTCGGAAAAGAAATTGTGCAGTTGCAAAATTTGAGTTAAGAAAATTTGAAGAAAAAAATTTGAGTCAAGAAAATTGAAAAAAAATGAGTTGAGAGAATTGAAAGAAAAAATTTGAGTTGAGAAAATTACGGCTGAAAAAAAAACTGGAGTTGAGAAAAATTTGAAACGATAGTACAGCCATACTTACCCTTAAACGAGTTATCAATTGAAAAAAAAAATGAGTTTAGAGAATTGAAAGAAAAAAATTTGAGTTGAGAAAATTACGTCTGAAAAAAAAACTGGAGTTGAGAAAAATTTGAAACGATAGTACAGCCATACTTACCCTTAAACGAGTTATCTTTCTAACGTAAGCGTTCCACTGCCTATCTCATTTTATGAAATTTGAGGCACAACAAAAGCGCAACGAGATAAAAACGAGACTAGACTTTTCAAGACTTTTTCGAGGCGAGACGCGAGACATCATGAGAGTCTCGTCTCAAACGGCATCACTAGTTGCTTTGCAGTCATAAACGCACGGGGGTCTCAATCCCCCCTCCCCCAGCTTGAAAAGGAGATTTTTTATCATAAAAATGTCAAAGAAGAGTTTGACTTTTTGAATAATTTTCGTCCTCGCTTCGCCTCGGGCTGTATTTTAATAACAATTTCTTGAATAAACGTACCTCTCTTTAAATTTGAATCAGTTGAATTTACAGAAATT
>JAVBJF010001093.1:0-21316 GCA_033439095.1 Pseudococcus viburni
GGAGAAAGAATTACACGTTATCGACGATTTTTACAAAACTACGTCATTCATCTCCATTGAGCGAAAAAAATTGGGCGACCTTTTATTGAAAAGCTACCAAAAAAAAGCGAAAAATTCTGTAATCCAAAGAAGGCAAACGGTATTTGACGAATTTTTCATCATATTCGAGGAATGTTTTAATTTTGAGCACTTGAATAGGACGACGTTAATCAATTCGCAACCGTAAAAGCTCCAAAACCGGAGAGTCAAAAGAATGAAACTTTACAGGAGAAAAAAAACTCGCGAACTGAGATTTTACCATTTTTTTCTTCTTTTGCTTCGTAAACACGAAGCGATGAGTATAACACTGCAGAAAAACTATCATCGGTATTTTTTTGAGTGATTTTTTTTTTCATTAGTACGACGATAGGTAGACGTACGTACACCGAGAGAAGTTCATTTTAATTAAAATTTGGCTCGATATTTTCAACTATATTATGTTTTATCGACGAGCAATTAATCAACCATGCGTGAGCTCGCGCTTTTTTCATTAATGAAAATGCAGCTGAAATGAGGGATGTGAAAAACCCCTATTCGTTGCAAGGATATCATAGAAATGCTGCGAACGGGTGCGAAGTAGCGAAAAATATTGGAAAATCTAACCATTTGAATATTCCAAAGAGAAAATATGTTAGTAGAAGGACGTTGGTATTCGAATAATAGATTCTCGAATCACACTTCGAAATACTTTCAAGTTTTTGAGCAAAATAAGTCTTAAAAATTGTAGTATGTCTAAAATTAATTCAAAAATTGGGAAATAAATCCGATCTATAGATGAACATTGAACACTTATTCTGAATCTAAAATAGGTAACAAATAAGCTGAACTTTTTAGATATTTTTGTCAATTTTCATTCTCATTTCAAAATTAAGATTTTGCTATTAGTTTTTTACTTCACTCTCTCAATTTTTTGAATCGAGCATAACGCTCATAGTCCAGTGGCAGATTGCAAGTAAACGGCAAAAGATGATAGAGTTGTGAAATTTTGTATGGTGTACAAGGACATCCTAAGACATTTTTTGAGACCGGAAGGCAATCGCCAAACCCCATAGGAGGAGGTGGGGGAGGTTTAAAGGAGGGTTCATCCTCCCATTTTTTAAAATTGGGCTATCGGTTCAATTTTGGTGTCATTTCCATATGATTGAATCCCGCTGAGTTCAAAAATGTCATTACTTTCAAAATCCGAGTGAGAGAAGTCCCTCAAATTTGAGATTTCTCAACTCGTGTTTTCGCATTTTCCCTCAAAACTACCTAAAAATGACATTTTTTCAACTTTGCACCCCTTGCCGACCCTCCAACCGAATTTTTATTACGATTTTTGAAATTTACGGGTAGATTTACCATTATATATCGATCTTTTACAGCTTCCCATACCCCTACTTTGAGTGAACAGAAGGGTCTAAAGAGTTGCTGGAAATAGGGTCAATTTTTTGCACGGTTTTTTGTGTAAAAAAATCCCGATGTATTTAATTCTATACGAAAAATAATTTTCGGTCGAAGTTCTTAATACGCTGTCTGAGTAGTACAAGTCCAACACAATAAATTAAAACCCAGAGGCACTCCGAATACCTCCCCTGGAAGGGTGAGGGGGTCATTTTTGACTGCCATTTCGCCCAATTTTGACTATACATACTTAGAAAGTGAACTCCGTATTATAACTTTTTCCATCACGTAATCGCGGTTTAAATTACTGGATAATATTTTCCAATGTTTCTGAATCCAGATTAGTCAAAAAAGTTTCATTTAGTTCAAGAGGGAGGGGGTAACTATTTTGGGGAAAGGACAATATTTTGACAAAAAATCGATATACATATCGAAATCTAGGTTTTTGAAGACGCTGATTTCAAATAGGTTATCGATTTTGCAATTCAAGCCAAGGGGTGAGTTGGTGTGAGCCTATTTAGGGAAGGGGGTACATTTTGACAAAAAAATCGCCATGCGTATCAATTTCTAGGTTTTCGAAGGCGATGATTTCAAATACGTTATCGATTTTGCAATTCAAGCCAAGGGGTGAATAGGGGTGAGCCTATTTAGGGGGGGGGGGTACATATTTGAAATCAGTGCCTTCGAAAACCTAGATATCGATACGCATGACGATTTTTTTGTCAAAATGTACCCCCTCCCCTAAATAGGCTCACCCCTATTCACCCCTTGGCTTGAATTGCAAAATCGATAACGTATTTGAAATCAGCGTCTTCAAAAACCTAGATTTCGATATGTATATCGATTTTTTGTCAAAATATTGTCCTTTCCCCAAAATAGTTACCCCCTCCCCCTTGAACTAAATGAAACTTTTTTGACTAATCTGGATTCAGAAACATTGGAAAAAATATATTATCCAGTAATTTAAACCGCGATTACGTAGATGGGAAAAAGTTGTAATACGGAGTTTCACTTTCTAAGTATGTATAGTCAAAATTGGGCGAAATGGCAGTCAAAAAATGACCCCCCTCACCCTCCAGGGGAGGTATTCGGAGTGCCTCTGGGTTTTAATTTTATGTGTGTTGGACTTGTACTACTCAGAAGCGTATTAAGAAACTCGAACGATAAATATTAGGTCTTTTCGGGCGACCCGTTTCAGTAAGTAAAAGTTACTGAATCTTCAGCAGGTGCACATAAACAATCAACACCCTGAACCTATTGTGTGTAAATACACACAGCAGGTTCGTGGTGTTGGTGAGTTATCAGTTGTTTATGTGCACCTACTGACGATTCAGTAACTTTTACTTACTGAAACGGGTCGCCCGAAAAGACCTATTATTTCGTATAGAATTAAATAATCGTGATTTTTACACAAAAACGTGCAAAATTGACCCTATTTCAGCAACTTTAGACCCTTCTGTTCACTCAGAGTAGGGGTATGGGAAGCTGTAAAAGATCGATATACAGGGTCTATAAATGAACCGGGCAACGTCTGCGCGAAAATACCTGCCTGAAAAAATGAAATTTCGGATTTCTGTTTTTTCTTGTCAATTACCCCTGAAAAAAAGTTTATGAAGTGTCAAAAATCGTAATTTTGATGAATTAAATTTTTAATGATAAATTCATCACTTATTTGTTAATAATTGTAATTAATAAGAAAATTTTATTTCAAAGAATTGATAATTTTACGTTCGAGATTACGGCATTCTGATGTTGAAAAAAAAGATTCATGTAATGTTATCGTGTGGGCATTTCAACTCTGTGAAGCGTATTTCACACTTTTACCTGCATATTTTATAAGATGACTCATCCCTTACATTAAGCTTCGTCACTTTTTTAAATCTTGCTTTCGTTTCGTTGCGTACTACAACAATAATATCAGTGATGCAATGCAACGAAGCGGGAAAAAAGGAAAGAAAAGAATGGGAATTTTTACGCAGACGTTGCCCGGTTCATTTATAGACCCTGTATATGGTAATCTACCCGTAGATTTCAAAAATCGTAATAAAAATTCGGTTGGAGGGTCGGCAAGGGGTGCAAAGTTGAAAAAATGTCATTTTTAGGTAGTTTTGAGGGAAAATGCGAAAACACGAGTTGAGAAATCTCAAATTTGAGGGACTTCTCTCACTCGGATTTTGAAAGTAATGACATTTTTGAACTCAGCGGGATTCAATCATATGGAAATGACACCAAAATTGAACCGATAGCCCAATTTTAAAAAATGGGAGGATGAACCCTCCTTTAAACCTCCCCCACCTCCTCCTATGGGGTTTGGCGATTGCCTTCCGGTCTCAAAAAATGTCTTAGGATGTCCTTGTACACCATACAAAATTTCACAACTCTATCATCTTTTGCCGTTTACTTGCAATCTGCCACTGGACTATCATTTGAAAATATAAAAATACCAAAATTTTACTCACGAAATCTCCCGCTCACCAGATTTTTAAATATTAAATAAAGGATCATGTAAGTCACGCGACAGATTTTCATAAAAAATCAACTTCAAAAATTACATTATTTTTCTCGTAAATCAAGTTCTACGAAACGAATCTATCAAACTAGGTATAATTACCTATGAAAGGTTTATTGCAGTTTGCTGTAAATACTGCATCTATTCGAAGCAGCTTTTAAAAAAGAGAAATAAATTGATGAAATTTTTCATAAAATAAACAACCGAACAGAGGTAAAAAAAATATCGTACAGCGTAATCAGCTTAACTTTTTTTATATATATACGTAATAGAAAACGTCAGTAAAAATGAGAAAAATATAGCTACATATCGAAGAATGAAAAGAGCAGTGTACCCTGGAAACGTTACCTTTTATTATATTATCTATACAACGGGCTTTCTTCGGCAACATTTTGTAATATTTCTACATTAATTTTCCATCAACTTTTAAGAAAATATTATTAGCGAAGACGTCATTGGTATATACGAAGCGACATACTTCTTTTGTCGTGTCGTAAATTGCTTTTGTAGAAATTACAATTCCATTAGTTAACGGTAGCGCCGCAAGTATGGTTTATAGTTGTGCTTTTGCAAATTTGACTTTTAACACTGTTTTTGAGTATAATTCAGCAGTTTATTTTTTACCGAGTAATTTTTTTCCAACAGCGTTGAATATCAATCTAAAAGTTTACAGGATTGCGGATTCTAACCCGACCAAAATGTTTTGAAATGGTCTTAGATTACCTTTGTTGTGCATTGATGAAAAAAACACTTTAGGTCTAAGAGATATTATATCGCATAAAGTGTTGGTTGAAACGATGGGGTACATAATGATGAGTAGGTAGGTTTAGGTATAAGATGAGATATTCTCAAAAGCAGAAACGATCCACGATGCGACAGTATCGGAAGGAAAGGTTTTATTGAATTTTACGATCTAATTGAAAAGTTTCGAGAGAGAATCAGTTATAGCAAGTTACAGTGTATTCTATAGCCTTGTGCTCGTATCGTGGAAATAAGCTCATTGTCTTTCAAATTCCTAATATTCTGTCAAGCTGAGGAATTAATTAAGGAACTAAATGTTCGCCGCTTTTCATATTAACGAAAACAGGAGTGTGTACTTATTGCGGAGGTAGAAATAATAACCAAGAGCTGTGGTACGCCGATGACAGAGTTGAAGGAAATTGAATATAAAGAATAGTATGAATACTGTTGAGTTTCGAATGACGTTTAATTTAATTCCTCCCTCGCCGAGACTAGGCAGTGTGCGAATGAACACTAGTTATAATCGTATCAAAGTTTTCTCATAAAAATAACGTCAGCTGGTTGGTACGAAAATTGGTTTTCGCTTGACTTTCTTAATTTAAAAAAATATCATTTTTATGGTCACCTGGGGAGGGAGGGGGAGGTATTTTGAAACTTGAAAGTTTTCTGAACGAATTTTGTTTATTTGAAGTTCACATTCAAACAAATTGTCTGGCTAATCGAGCCAATTAGAAATATTGAGGAAAAACTTGGTTCGAAATGAATCACCCTAACAAGGTGTCCACTAGATTTGAAAAATGAAAATTCTTCCCATTTTTGGGTGTTTTCTTGTCATTTTTATACCGCTGTTTTTGCTTCAAATTTATACAGAAAAGAACCTTTCCATTTCATTCTTCGATTAAAAAATTTGAGAAAGAGTAATACATTGAAAATTTTTGCTTTTCACAGTAAAATTATTCAAGTTTTTGCTATTTTCTGGTTTTCATAATGCGAAGGTAAAATTCTTCTCAATTTATACTTTTTCTTGTTTTTCATATCAGCAGACACCTGGGAGTAAAAAATGGACGAAAATACGAATGAATACTTGAAAATTCGTACCCCTTGTCTCTACAATCTTACGATGAAATCATTCGCTGACCCCTAATCCTCCCTCCCCAAGTGATTTAAAACTTACAGAAAAAAAATTCATCATTGGCGTCAAATGATAGTGAATTCGCCAAGGGCTTGTTTCGAGAATAGAAACGAAATGGGGATGAGAGGGAATTATCGCTCGTTGGTTTTTAAATTTTTCTCGTTGCGGGGCAAATTAGCATACGGATACGAGACGATGAAAACGATGAAATCACTGAAACCATGTATGAAATATACGTTTACGTTTTTCTCTCCTTTTTCCCCCCGGCTGGTATTTTATTCGTGGAATTGTAATTAATCTATTTACTGAATTGAAAACGTAGAATTTTTAATTGTACCAAAAAAAAAAAATTTTTTCCTCCAGTTTTATTAGACAATTTTTGCAGTATTTCAACAGCACCGGATGAATAATTACGATGGTTTAGAGGTTTTAATTTCTGATCGCTCTCGAGGTGCTTAATTGACGTATTGCGAAAAATTGTTCGCATATTATACTTAAATATAACTGAACAAAAATTCCGTTATTAAAAATACTCTCGAGGATGTTTGTTTTGATGAGTAATGGGTTCGTGAAGCGAAGGTGTTCAAAAATTAGGGATAGGAGCTTCCTTTCACCGTTTTCAATTCGATATTACATGGTGATTAGTTCATAAATTTATGTACCTTCTATGTGTGTATTATGTACATATTTGATGGTTGAATTGACCTGTAGTTTGCCCGTAATGTTTTATGATACCACGTGATCGTTAAACAAAGTATACCTACGGAGCTTGTAATTTAATGAATTTACCTATTTTGGGGTTTAAATTACGAAAAGCGTCGGTGACTCAAGCAAATGTTCGCAATTGTGTGAGAAATTTTGCACTTGCACGTATCCGCGTTCTATCTTAAATAATACGTTTTCTTTTACTGGATAAATTTTTTGATATGTACTTGAAAATTTCATTATTCGAAAAACTTTAGTCAGTAGCTATTTGATGATTAGGGAATTTTTCCAAAACCGAATCGAAAATTTTGTGATAGGTGGCTCATTCTATGTCAACTCGACCAGGTTTTGACCTTGGGTCTTCCGATTTCGCTCAAAATTTTTTTACGAGTTCTCCTCGATGGTCTAATGAAGGAATCACCGTCATTCCGATCGTAATCCTTCAGGGGGGCGGGGGGTGGCCTTGTAATTTTCGTATTATTGGGATTTTTTGCGAAATTGCTTAACTTTGAAGGAGCATATCTCGAGATTAGTTAGGTCTAAGATAAATCGGTTCATGCTGTTTTGTAGAGAATTGAAAGGAGATTCAAAATTGATAATCACTTTTTGAAAAGTTCAAAGTTGAGCTTTTGTGATGGAAGCTCAACTTTCATGATAAGTACAAAAGATGAAGGGCCCCATTAAAACATCTGAAAAAATTACTATGAAGAGAACTTTTAATGTATTTTTCAACTAATTACTTTTCAAGATGGGATCTCAATACCCCTGGGGGGGCATAGGGGTCCTAAATTTTGGTCAAAATTCAAAAAAATGGAAAAAGTGAAGTAATATATCGATTTTTACTAATTTGAAGGCGCTGAGTTCCAATATGTGCTTAGTTTTTTCATTTGACCCCTCTGAACCACCCTATCAGCCCTTTAATGAGGTCAAAATTCAAAAAAATGAAAAATAACGTATGACGTGTCGTTTGTTGGGTTTTTGAGGATGCTAAGTTCGAATATTTGCTTATTTTTGGGATTCGACCCTTTAGTGCCCCTCCTAGCCTGCAATTTTGAAAAAACACATTGATTTTTCAAATGATTTAGTAATTTTGGAGTCAGTGTGGAGAACGAAGGAGGCGGATCGAGAAAGTAAGTTGATAATCGAGCTCAGCACCCTCGATTTAGTAGAAATCGATATGACACATGCTATTTCCATTTTTTGCATGTGTTTTTTCAAAATTGGGGGCTAGGGGGGCACTAAAGGGTCGAATCCCAAAAATAAGCAAATATTCGAACTTAGCACCCTCAAAAACCCAACAAACGACACGTCATACGTTATTTTTCATTTTTTTGAATTTTGACCTCATTAGAGGGCTGATAGGGGGGTTCAGAGGGGTCAAATGAAAAAACTAAGCATATATTCGAACTCAGCGCCTTCAAATTAGTAGAAATCGATATATTACTTTACTTTTTCCATTTTTTTGAATTTTGACCAAAATTTAGGACCCCTATGCCCCCCCCCCAGGGGTATTGAGATCCCATCTTGAAAAGTAATTAGTTGAAAAATACATTAAAAGTTCTCTTCATAGTAATTTTTTCAGATGTTTTAATGGGGCCCTTCATCTTTTGTACTTATCATGAAAGTTGAGCTTCCATCACAAAAGCTCAACTTTGAACTTTTCAAAAAGTGATTATCAATTTTGAATCTCCTTTCAATTCTCTACAAAACAGCATGAACCGATTTATCTTAGACCTAACTAATCTCGAGATATGCTCCTTCAAAGTTAAGCAATTTCGCAAAAAATCCCAATAATACGAAAATTACAAGGCCACCCCCCGCCCCCCTGAAGGATTACGATCGGAATGACGGTGATTCCTTCATTAGACCATCGAGGAGAACTCGTAAAAAAATTTTGAGCGAAATCGGAAGACCCAAGGTCAAAACCTGGTCGAGTTGACAAAGAATGAGCCAGGTATCATTATTTTTCAAAAAAATGATAAAAATAGATAATTTGTTTAATTTTGAAAATCAACGGTGCTCAAACGATGAAATTTTAAAAATTATACTTTTTAATTTTCAAAATCATTGAGTACCGTTTTTCCAAACTGAGCTAACTTCAAAAACCGTGCATGAGGAAAGGGCCTTAGGTGCCATTTTTTTTCAGAAAGGGCACTAGGTGTAATTTTTTTCCCAGAAAAAATTGCACTCAAGGCCCTTTCTGAAAAAAATGGCACCTAAGGCCCTTTCCTCATGCACGGTTTTAGAAGTTAGCTCAGTTTGGAAAAACGGTACTCATATAAACTAAAAATGAAAAAAAATGAATAAAATGACTTTGTAAATTGAATTAAGAATTTATTAGTAGGAATCTAGAAGACTGATAGTGTGAAATGGTCAACCTTGAAGTAGATTTTAATTCACCGATTGTATTTTAAATTTGAAAATTTTCCACGCCGATTTTATTCGCACTCGAAATTGATTGAACCGAATCAAAATCAATTTGTAAAATCGATTGATCACTTGATCAATTATGTGAAAAAACCGATTGACCAAAATATGTAGATAATGTAATAAATCAATTATGCAGAATAATTATTGGATCGATTATGAGAAAAAGTGATTATCAATTGGAAAAATTTTATCGCATAATTGAGAAAAATCAATAGACGTTATCATTGAAACGGCACAATAACTTGGACCAATCAGAGAGAGGAAAGATCTGGGCTCTGATTGGCCAATTCTATTATCTTGATAAGTTTGGGCGCAAATTTCCGTAATTTTCATGGGTAACTCCGAAATGAGGAAAATTTTAGGAAATTTTATTTCAAAATCGGATTCTACGGGCTGAAAAACCTATGAATCATTAGCGCATCAACGATTTGCATGCTTTATCTCGGAAAAAATTGAGATATTTATGACTATTTTTTGATTTTTTCAAAATAATTTGAAAAAGAAGTAATTTTAGACATTTTTTATATTAACTTAATTGAAAGAGGATAAAAAAAGCTTTCAATTGGTACCATTACCATTCGATTTCGTGCCACTTTGATATTTTGTAAATTTGATGGGAAAAAATTAGCGATTTTCAAAAATGCATATCGTAAAAAGAGTAAGGAGAGAAGCTGCACAAGGGATACGCACTGTTTTACACCAGTTATTAAAGCGATGTGTGTTTATTGGTTCCAGTATGTAAACATGTTGGGAAAATTTGTAACGCTAGCCTTAACCACCAACGCAGGACGAGAAATCGCAAACACCATCCGATCAAAGGTCAAAAAAATCATCGTCTTAGTTTGCAGATGGGAAAAGAGGGGAGACGAAGTGTATCTTCGTGGGTGGTCCATACATTGGCCAGTGGCTTTCGCAATAACTGTCCCGAACGATCATCTTGAAAAGTAATTACTTGAAAAATAATTTTTTCAGATTTTTTAATGGGGGCCTTTATCTTTTGTAGTCATCATGAAAGTTGACCTTCCATCACAAAAGCTCAAATAAGAACTTTTCAAAAAGTGTTCATCAATTTCGAATCTCCTTTTAATTATCTACAAAACTGCATGAACAGATTTATCTTAGACCTAACCAATTTCGAGATATTCTCTTTCGAAGTTGAGCAATTTCGCAAAAAAACCCAATTATACGAAAATTAAAAGGACCACCCCCCGCCCCCTGAAGAATTACGATCGGAATGACAGTGATTCCTTCATTACACCATCAAGGAAAACTCGTTAAAAATTTTTGAGCGAAATGAGAAGACCAAAAGTCAAAACCTAATCAATTGACATAAATGACCCTATGATTTCCAAAAGAATGAGCGTTATCAAAAATATTATCTATTAAACAGCAAAATTAAGTCTGATACATTCACAAACATTTTCTGATATATTTTTCTGGATTGAGTATGCACTCAATTCTATATCCATAAATACAAATATTTTGAAAATTTTCCAAAGTCAGTATTTGTATGCCTATTTTGATAACCACCAGTCTGCCAATCCGCCGGTGACATGGTCAAGCACAACAAAAGCTCGAAAGTTTACAATTTTCATGAACTTTCAGTCAAAAACATTTATAGTCGAAATTGGTATCAAATTACAGGATTTTTCGCTCTGAATCTGAATATGTGGGTCTACCGACCCATAATTGCCGTCAAACCCCAAGCAGACGGTATCTAAAGGGGAGAAAAATCAAAAAATTATCCATTTTCGACTTAAAATCTCATAAAGAACCATATAATTTGCCTAAAAAATAATTTTAAACGGTTTTAAGAAATGTTCGGTAGCAGTAACGACTTTTCAAACTCAAAAATGCCCAAAACATTCAAATTTATGGCAGTGGGGTAAGTGGGGAGCGTCCATAAATTCACAAATTCGGGAGTGTGATATGTCGAAATCTATGTTTTTTGGGTCGTAAAAATTGATTCCAGCAATATTTTTCACATTTGGAGAAAGGGGGTAATACCTATTCTACACCGTTGAAAAACGACGTTTTAAAAAATATGGAAAACCCCGCAATCACACACATAATTGACTGTTCGAGATTCCTTGCCACACTTCAACTAATGAAATTCTGTCAAATTCTCAAACGTCCAGACAGTTATCGATAAAAAATCAACTGATGCATTCGATAAGTGGACAAAAATAAATTATGCAACGTCGATTAATCGATAAAACTAAATAAATGTGAAATAAAAACACACGTAATTATGAAAAATATTGCTGGAATCAATTTTTACAACCCAAAAAACATAGATTTCGACATATCACCTGCCCGAATTCGTGAATTTATAGACGCTCCCTACTTACCCCACCACCATAAATTTGAAAGTTTTGTAGATTTTCAAATTTTAAAAGTCTTCACTGCTACCGAACACTCCTAAAAACCGCTTAAAATTATTTTTTAGACCAATTATATGGCTGTTTATGAGAATTGTAAGTCGAAATTAGATAATTTTTTGAATTTTCTCCCCTTTTGATACCGTCTGCCTGAGCTTTGACGGCATTTAGGGGTAGGCAGACCCACATATTCGGATTCAGAGCGAAAAATCATGTAATTTGATACCAATTTCGACTATGAATGTTTTTGACTGAAAGTTCATCAAAATTGTAAACTTTCAACTTTCGCTGTGCTTCACCATGTCACTCGCGGATTGACAGACTGTTGGTTTTCAAAATGAGCATACAAAAAATCTTCACTTGCCCTCAGATTAAAAATTTAGCTTGTTGGTTTTATATATAGCAACGACTGATTAAATAATGTTTCACCACTCAATTACACAGTAAAATAACAGTTAACAAAATTAGACAACTAAATAAATAAATTTTAATAATTTTAAATCGTAAAGTAAAAAAATAATGAATCCCAATGAAATCTGATTTTAACATGTATAAATACAATAATAAATAAAATTTGGAAGATTCAAGTGCCTTTATAATTATTTTTATGAAACAATGTAATTTGAAAAAACATTTTAATCACGATTTATTACTGTAAAACCCATCTCTTGCTTTTTAAAAAGGGTAAACCCCTTATAGGGTAGAGAGTTAATTTGCACCGATTCTACTCAAATTAAAATATAAAATTATGTAGGGGTACAAATACTTCCCCAAATTTGGACATTTTGGCCTGGAATGACTAAAAAACAATTCAAATTTGGACATTTTGGCCTGAAATGACTAAAAAACAATTCAAATTTGGACATTTTGGACTGAAATGGCTAAAACACAATTTTTTCAAGTATAAAATCACCCCAAAATTGCAGTTTCAAATAATTCATATTTTCTATATATATTTTGAGATGACCAATCCGATTAGCCTATCAACTTTTTCATTTCGGATTTTAACGCCTTGTACGGTTCATTAAAGTATACAGATGGTGGTTTTAGAGGTCATTTCATACTTAAAAAAACAATTTATATACTTTTGAATGAACCATACGGATTGTTAAACACTCGAAATGAAAACTTGATAATTCAGTCGAATTCTTCATGTCAAAATGTATACAAAAAATATGAAATCGTTCGAAACTGATATTGTGATATGAATTTATACTCGAAAAACTTGTTTTTTTACATTTCCTTCAAAATTGTACAACTTTGGGAATCGCTATGTTTCTTTGAACTAATCAAAAACTTACTTACAATAGAATAGATGTTAATTAATTTTTGTTTTTTTTTGTTTTTTTGTAACTCCTCAATTTGATCTTTGAATCTTTTGGATATGCATTTAGAAAAATTGTTATTTAATAAAATTAATATATTTCAAAAAATTATTACTTCTTTTTTTAATACAAAGCAATTACTTATGATCTTTTATTAAAACAATTCCACCAAATATTTTCGATACCTATCAAAAATTTTTTACTTATGTATTGGAATCTGAAATTATCAAATAATTCGTCTTCAGCCAAGTGAAGAGTTATACAGAAATATTAATGACTACTTCTTTTTTTAATACAAAGCGATTACTTATGATCTTTTATTAAAACAATTCCACCAAATATTTACTTATTTGAATCTGAAATTATGAGATAATTCGTCTTCAGCCAAGTGAAGGGTTATACAGAATTATTAACGACTGTATGTGTTATCTAACGTCGCTACCACAAATAGTAAAAAAATTTTCATAGAATCAATTTCATGTAAAATTGATATTTTTGATAGGTATCACAAATTTTTTACTCAACTTTAATACCTTTAGTTCATTCTTAATATTACATTTCTCACAAAAATACAATTCACCTTTATCATTCCTACAAACAAATTTAAAAATAAACTACTTAAATTTTATCAAATTTAAATTACATATCGTATTTTCCACTCATGAGAATTTCTTCACACTTTGTCAATTATTATAAACTGCAAAAATATTCAAAAATTTAGGCTACATACAATTCGAAATAAAGATAATATATACATATACCAATAGACATCGTAATTACATGTTAAAAATTGAGAAAATGCTGGTTATAAAATTTATAATTATGATACTTATCCAATCATAAATCATAATAATAAATTTTATAACTAGCATTTTTTTCAAATCTGAACAAATTTACTCAACAATTTGTTTGTTTACACTTAATTATGACGTCAATCAATACATGTATACATACACGTAATTACAAAATGAATGCAACCAAGATTTTTTAATATATTGCCACTTCATATTACTTGAAAAATTGTAAAGATATTCTAATGAATGTAAAATACGTTAGGTAATTCTCCACATTAACAGCTCTTATCCAAATCGACAACAAAGTTCAACTTTTCTTCACTTCTCGGATACTTCAATTATTTAATTTTTTAACCCATTACGGTTGTCTTTCTTGCAGTGTTGAATTATACAGCTATGAATGATAAAGCAATTTCAATCGATCGATCGATCACGATAGCAAAGCTACATTACAATCTGAAAATCCAAAACTGTCACCATTATCGTGATATTTAATTAACCATTATCCACACAGCCCAACAATCAAGTTTATAAATTCGTCGAGCCCTTCAAATCGGAGATCGAAGTCGGAGAACACAACACAATTGAAACTAAGAATCGAAACTGAAGTCAGAATAGACGTCTGATTTCAACGATGTAAAATAAATTCAAAAAAATCAACTTTCAACTTTCCTTGTGGCAACATACGCGACTTTCGGGACTACAAGAATTTTTTAACCCATTACAGTTGTCTTTCTTGCAGTGTTGGGTTTGTGTTTGACCCCATATTAACGACTCATATCCAATGAAACTTGATACCTTCAAACTCACGTATATTGAAGCCAGGACCGCCTGCCCCTTCATAAGATAAAAATTTGCTCATGCACTCCACTACACACAAATAATTAAATTATCTCCTATAACCCTCCAATAGTGGTAGATATCCTCCAAAGATGAAAAAGTTCTACCACAATGTTTAGATTTTTGAACAATCTGTATTGGAGAGACTCCTCTACATGACAAAATCTTTTTTCTAAGAAACTCTACTCTTCATATTGCATAATTTCCTATCCATACATCAAATTTTCGATTTGAAGTACGATGATTTTCAATATTTATTACTTTTATGTCTTTCACGTGTATTAAGTTATGTGTCATCAAAGAAGTTTTTAAATACAAAACATAAAATTCAATCAACTACAACAAAACTTCAACCTTACTATAATTTCTTTTTAACATTGCATTTTCAAAAGAACAGAATAATATTCACTTATTTAATATACATTAATAACCACTTTTCTATGATACAATATCAAAATTCGCGGGAGACATGGTCAAGCACAAAGAAAGCTCGAAAGTTTACAATTTTCATGAACTTCCAATCAAAAACATTTATAGTCAAAATTGGTATCAAATTACAGGACTTTTCGCTCTGAATCTGAATATGTGGGTCTGCCGACCCCTAATTGCCATCAAACCCCAGGCAGACGGTATCTAAAGGAAAGAAAATTCAAAAAATTATACATTTTCAACTTAAATTCTCATAAAAAGCAATATAATTGGACTAAAAAGTTATTTTAAACGGTTTTAAGAGGTGTTTGGTAGCAGTAACAACTTTTCAAACTCAAAAATGCCCAAAACTTTCAAATTTATGGTAGTGGGATAAGTGGGGAGCGTCCATTAATTCACAAATTCGGACGTGTGATATGTCGAAATCTATGTTTTTTGGGTCGTAAAAATTGATTCCAGCAATATTTTTCACATTTGGAGTAAGGGGGTAATACCTATTCTACACCGTTGAAAAACGACGTTTTAAAAAATATGAAAAACCCCGCAATCACACACATAATTGACTGTTCGAGATTCCTTGCCACACTTCAACTAATGAAATTCTGTCAAATTCTCAAACGTCCAGACAGTTATCGGTAAAAAATCAACTGAAGCATTCGATAAGTGGACAAAAATAAATTATGCAACGTCGATTAATCGATAAAACAAAATAAATGTGAAATAAAAACACACGTAATTATAAAAAATATTACTGGAATCAATTTTTACGACCCAAAAAACATAGATTTCGACATATCACCTGCCCGAATTCCTGAATTTATAGACGCTCCCTACTTACCCCACCACCATAAATTTGAAAGTTTTGTGGATTTTCAAATTTTAAAAGTCTTCACTGCTACCGAACACCCCTAAAAACCGCTTAAAATAATTTTTTAGACCAATTATATGGCTGCTTATGAGAATTGTAATTCGAAATTAGATAATTTTTTGAATTTTCTCCCCTTTTGATACCGTCTGCCTAAGCTTTAACGGCACTTAGGGGTAGGCAGACCCACATATTCGGATTCAGAGCAAAAAATCATGTAATTTGACACCAATGTCAACCATAAATGTTTTTGACTGAAAGTTCATGAAAATTGTAAACTTTCAACTTTCGCTGTGCTTCACCATGTCACCCGCGGATTGACAGACTGGTGGTTTTTAAAATGAGCATACAAAAAATCTTCACTTGCCCTCAGATTAAAAATTTAGCTTGTTGGTTTTATGTAGCAACGACTGATTAAATAATGTTTCACCACTCAATTACACAGTAACATAACAGTGTTAACTAAATTAGCTCCACATTAACAGCTCTTATCCAAATCAATGACAAAGTTCAACTTTTCTTCACTTCTCGGATACTTCAATTATTTAATTTTTTAACCCATTACGGTTGTCTTTCTTGCAGTGTTGAATTATACAGCTATGAATGATAACACACTTTCGATCAATCGATCGATCACGATAGCAAAACCACATTACAATCTGAAAATCCAAAACAGTCACCATTATAGTGATATTTAATTTACCATTATCCACACAATCCAACAATCAAGTTTATAAGTTCGTCGAACCCTTCAGATCAGAGATCGAAGTCGGAGAACACAACACAATTGACACTAAGAATCGAAACTGAAGTCAGAATAGACATCTGATTTCAACGATGTAAAATAAATTCAAAAAAAATCATCTTTCAACTTCCCTTGTGGCAACATACGCGACTATCGGGACTACAAGAATTTTTTAACCCATTACAGTTGTCTTTCTTGCAGTGTTGGGTTTGTGTTCGACCCCATATTAAGGACTCATATCCAATGAAACGATTACGGTACATTTACCCGAATCCAAGTGCCCGAATTGCCATTTCCCCGAATACCATTACCCCGAATGTTGAAATCCCGAATCTAATTCCCCGAATTTTGAAATCCCGAACGCCTTTTACCCGAAAAAAATTATCCCGAATTTATTAAACCGAAGTGCCATTTCCCCGAATACCATTATCCCGAATGGTAAAATCCCGAATCGGTTTACCCGAATTTTAAAATCCCGAACATCGTTTCCTCGACTAATATTATCGCGAATATGGAATGTGAAATATCCAAATTTTTGCACTGGGATCGATATTTTAGCAGATATAGCTAAAAATCAGATTTTTGGAGAAAACCCCCTCTCTTCAATCAACTACTGGGTGCTCGATTAATTCTGGCACCCCCCCCCCGCTGATACTTTTTGTGATATAAATTGCTAAAAATCGTAAGTTGGCAATACTCTGTTTCATTTGTTTAATATAGGTAACGAAGTATTGCCAACTTACAATATTTCACTCAAAAAGTATGGGGGGGGGGAGCCAGAATTAATCGAGCACCCGGTATAGCTTCAGCCCCCTTGAATTTTTGAATACCATTTAAAAGTCATCTGATAGGAAATTTGACGTAGAATAACTTTCATAGACCCCATCTTTGCTCTAGAACCCATATTTTAGCAGATATGAGCCATCGCATACCTACCCCCTTATTCCAATTTTTCTCATTTCCATGACAATTTAAACTAATTCAAATTGCATAAATTCGGGTAAATCCATCCGGAATAATGGTATTCGGGGAAATGGCACTTCGGGTTAAAAAATTTGGGATAATTTTTTTCGGGTAGAAGGTGTTCGGGATTTCAAAATTCGGGTAAACGGATTCGGGATTTTACCATTAGGGGTAATGGTATTCGGGGAAATGGCACTTCGGGTTAATAAATTCGGGATAATTTTTTTCGGGTAAAAGGCGTTCGGGATTTCAAAATTCGGGGAATTAGATTCGGGTAAATGTCCGGTAACCCAATGAAACTTGATACCTTCAAACTCACGTATATTGAAGCCAGGACTGCCCGCCCCTTCATAAGATAAAAATTTGCTCATGCACTCCACTACACACAAATAATTAAATCATCTCCTATAACCCTCCAATAGTGGTAGATATCCTCCAAAGATGAAAAAGTTCTACCACAATGTTTAGATTTTTAAACAAACTGTATTGGAGGGACTCTTCTACATGACTAAATCCTTTTTCTAAGCAACTCTAATCCTCATCTTGCATAATTTCCTATCCATACACCAAATTTTTGATTTGATCCACATTACATCAAATCTGATTCAATAGTTTCCGAAAAATCTTGCAAACACCGTCATCAAATCTTGCGTTTCTTTCAAGCTCAATAAAAATAATTATAATGATAATCTAAAAACTAAAATTCAAGTTTGCGCCTATTAAGTTACAGATAAGCCAGAATTAATTTACGCAAAGCACAGAGCACCCTCTTAAAAAATTTCAAGAAATCTTATTTTTAAACTACCTACACAAATCAATCAAATATAAAAATCCGTGGACTATACCTACGAGGGAAACCACGTTAAAACAAAATGCGCCCACACCAGTACCTCAATGGTGGTGTGGAAACTACAAACAACCAATTGATACCTTTCTTTTCTCTTATAATTTGAAAATACATTTAAAATTTTTTATTAACCTCTCATAAGGTGCAATAGATATGCAAGAAATTTAATAGTTAAACAATATTGTTATTTTTTTCGTAAATCTAAAAATTAACCATAAATTACATTTGACTTGAAATTTTTTGATTAAATTGATTAAACAAATTTTGTTATGCATTTTGTTGTTATCTTCTTCAAGACATCGCTTTTTTTTTGACATTTATAGAACCCAAAAACAATGAATTCATCACCTAAAAAAAAGACAATATCATGTGGGCCCTATCATTGTAAAAAAATTTCGAAATCAGCGCTCTCTAAAACAAACTAAATGATTCTTCATATGATATCTTTCATTTTTTTAAAAGAGAGTTCAACAGAATCGGATTAAAAACTAAGCACTTATTCGAATTCAAAATTCAATCAATATTTCTTGACGATTCCATTTTAAATTAACCGTTTATTTCAAGGAATTGTCTGCACTTTCTTTATTGAATGATATATTCCGAAATTGATGGTAACTGGAAAGAATAATTCTTCACCTGAAGAAGATCATCTGGAATGAATCATGTTGTTCTACAACATAATACATTCAAATGACACCAGACTTCAAATTTTTCGCTCAAATTGTTTAGAGAATTTTTGCTATGCATTTTTATTGTAAGTTTATTCAAACACCTTGAAGACCTCTTTTTTTCCAACGTTGACGGAAACCATAAACAATAAATTCATCATCTAAAGAAGATCATAATTATCGAGGGATTTTCATCTTTGTCATTAATAGCTATGTGTTAGGGTTCAGTTTGATACAATGAAAATGACCGAATTCAAAATTAACCTAAATCCACGTAATTTCCTAGTTTTAGGAAGACGAGGGGGGGGGGGACTCAGAGGAATCGGATAAAACACTGAGCCCATATTCGAATTCAAAATTTAGTCAATTTCTTGCCGATTCCGTTTTTGAATATTCTAAATTGACAGTTAATTGTTAATTCCAAAGAACTGTAAAAAAACAAAACATCTAAGACTTGAACAATTTTTTTTTATGAACAATCTGCATAAATTTTCAACTGAATGTTTCAATAAACCGAAAATTCTTCTACAATAAAATGAAATAAAAATTTTTAAAAATCGAACACTAAAAAGGAAAGGAGTAAAATTCAGGGAATGATGAATTCGTCGCCTGAAGAAGTTCATCTGGAGTGAGTCCTGTTGTTCTACGACTAAATATACATTCGAATGACACCAGACTTTAAATTTTTCGATCAAGTTGATTAGAGAATTTTTGCTATGCATTTTTATTGTAAGTTTTTTCGAACCCCCTGAAGACCTATTTTTTTCCAACGTTGATGGAAACCATAAACAATGAATTCATCATCTAAAGAAGATCATAATTATCGAAGGGTTTTGTATTTCTACCATCATGTACATTCGAATGGTAATAGACCAGGAATGACGCCAAATTTAAAAATTTTCAATTAAGTTGGTTGAATAATTAATTTTTTTTGAACACCCTGAAGACCTCTTTTTTTTCAAAGTTGATGGTAACCGGAAATGATGAATTCATAACCTGAAGAAGCTCATCTGGAACGGATCCTTTCTACTATCATGTACATTCGAATGGTAATAGAAATAGACCAGGAATGACGTCACATTTTAAATGTTTCAATCAAGTTGATTACGAAATTTTTGCTAAGCATTATAATTTCGATTTTTTTGGACACCCTGAAGACCTCTTTTTTTTCAAATTTGATGGTAACCGGAAATGATGAATCCGTAACCTGAAGAAACCTGTCTTGAATGAATCCTTTCTACTATTATGTACATTCGAATGGTAATAGACCAGAACTGACACCAAATTAAAAATTTTTCAATTAAGTTGGTTGAATATATTTTTGCCATGCATTTTCATTATATTCTTTTGGACACCCTGAAGGTCTTTTTTCGGACAAGAGTCGGTTCTAGGCAACGCTATTTCCACACAAAATTCATTAGAAAATCACAAATATTCATTTTTCTCAAAAACTTTTCAACCGGTTTCGATAAAACTTGAAATCTCACAGGTTCAGCAATGCCCCAACAGCGCGACTTTTTCAGATTTTTCTCAAACCTAATAGTTTCGGAGTTTAATCAAGGACAAATTTCATACATATATATATATATAAATATATAAGGAAAGGTGAATTTGAACGAATGGTATATCCGTGTTCCTAATGACCCAAAACGCAAAGAAAACTCACCTCCGACCCCCAGTCTCACCGCGGCAACAAATTTAGTACCTGACTTTTCAAGAAAAGTCGGTAAAATGACACATTTCTCCATGTGTAATAAAATTAAAATGAATTTCTCACGATTTTCTTATAAATGTTGGTCAAAATGTCGTGATTTTTTGATTTTTTTCATGAAAATTCGTACCATTTTCAAGTTTTTGTGCTCTTTTTGAACTTGTATCACAAAAATAATTTAAAAGGACGTAAAAACTGGATCAAAAGAATAATTTATAAAAATATGAAAACTGACGCAAAAATCGTTCAAAGATCAACCATTTTTGGTATCGACTTTCTACCTTTTCTAGTACATAAATTCATTCCTATCGTTTTACTAATGATTTTCTATAATATGTTTGAAAATACTAATCCCGAAGATACATAGTTCGATATCAATTAATTTAGAACACTTCCATAATAAGGATAAGGCGTAATAAGAATTGAGTAACCTCACTAGGTAAAAATTTATGAGTAGGTGGTAACATTTCGTCACTTTTCATCATAAATCCAAAATAGTACATCATCAAAAATCCAAGCGGACCATCAACTCATAAATTACCAGCTAAGAATTTTCGAATACATAATATAAAAAAGAAACAAAAAGTCAAACGTAAGACGTGAAGATATAATACGAAATAAATATTCAATAAAATTGAAATCAAACTGATTTTCATTTCACCTGAGTACCTACGTATAGATATGCAACTTATGTGACATGAATGTAACTCTAGTATGATGTTGATGAAGTACGGCTGTCGAAAAACTGATGGTTCTTACAAGATGAAAAAAAGATCTTTAGCATACAATGTTTAAAATTTCAACTCTCC
>JAVBJF010001094.1:0-21294 GCA_033439095.1 Pseudococcus viburni
TTTTTAGGTACCACTTTTCTTTTCCGTGATAATTCGTTCAGGTTGTGTTGAAATCACTTCAAACCAAAAATCATCGATGGCGACTTTTTTTTGTTATTTAACCTCAATTTTGAAGTAAAAAATAATACATTTTTCTTCATTCTTAATGAGGTGCGGTAAAAAATCACCATCGATTATTTTTTAGGATAGAAGTGTTGCATGGAATTGGTGTTTTTGAAACATATGGTAAAAGGAAATATGAGTACAGGATATTTTTGATTTAAAACATCGATGTTCATAGATACCATTTTTACTAAAATGTTTCAATTTTTAAGTAATGTAGTCGGGTTATACCAAAAAGCAACTGACGAAGGAAAAATTTGGTAAAATTGAAATATAGGTGTTGAAATACGTATAAATTTTCAAAGACGCTGATTTTTATTTTCACCATCGTTTTGACCACAGACCCAAAATGTGTTCCTGAGGGGGATTCAAAAATCAAAAGACAAAATGGGCAAAATAGGTGTTGAAATGAAAGCATGAACAAAATTATGGTTAAACTCAAAAACAGAATTTGAACACCCATATTTGATATTTTCATTTTGAACCTCCTCCCAGGAGTCAATTTTGGATTCATGCACAAAACAATCGTGTTAATCGAAATCAGCAACTTGGAATACCTGTAATCAACAATTCAACATTCATAATGTAAAGGGGGAAATAAGAGAGAGGATCTAGCAATCCCCAGCCTCTGAGTGGCTACCTGCGGATCCGCACAGGCCCCTTACCCCGATTACTGCCCTATGGGTCGTATTGGGAATTTATGGCGTGAGACGCGACATCGTCTCACGAGCACGAATAACTACACGACACAGGACTTTATACAACGGGCCGAATTTATTGTGAATATAATCGCACACGGACATATACGATGTATTCGGTAAATTCGCGAAATAACAAAACTTAATAGAATTTAAAACAGAACCGAAATTATGGCGTACGACTCGCGAAGTGAGGCGTACGCGAATAATTATGATGATTTACGCAAAACTGATGGAGGGAAAGCAGCGAGGACGTGGACACCGCCGGGTTCACGTCGCGAGCTGGCAAACCGCACCTGAGCCGAGAGCAAATCTGTGGAGTCCAACCCTAGCTGGTTGGAGATACTTTCGAGACTGTCGATCTCACGTACGAAGCCGCGAGATGAGCAGATCTCTAAGGATGTTGCCTGCAGGGCAGCCACCACCGCGCACTTAAATAGATCGCGACCTATGTAAAAGATCGCGAGTCTTATGCACTTTAATGGTAAATGGATGGTTATGGGCCATATCCCTCTTACATATGCCCCATTTGAGCACGAGTGAGGGAGAGCGATGCTCAGCGCAAACCCAAAGTCGAGGTCAACTTAAGTACGTGTTGATTCTCGAGTCCTTATAGAGGGAGAGGTCCCTGCCCCATTTACCTTGACTTATGGGTGGTGGTGCCTAAGTACCAAATTTTGAGTTGAGAAGGTCCGAAAAGCTGCAGGCTTGATGACGGAAGTGGTTTTGAGATATTTCGAGAGTTTTAAGAGAGTTTTTTGAAAAAAAGATGAGAAAATTTTTGTTTTTCTCTCTCTTTTTTTTTGGACAAATAAAAAGTTGAGGGGGGACTAGAAAGGAGTGTTTTGCTTGATCGAAAGAATGAGGCATTTTTATATCAATTTTTGAAGTACACATGCCAGTGTCTAAGTTTCATCTTTTTGTATTGTTTTCCCTACGTCATCATTTTACTTGTATCAACCCAGCTGGGTGGATAGACATTTTGAAAAATTTTTTGAAGTAACGGTTGGGCAGGTTGCCAAACGTGAATTCTGGCGTTGTAGGGAATAAATTTTGAATTTGAGTTTTACGACTAATGCTAATTAAAACTAGAGTTACGATAATAACACTAAGGTCAGTGGGGACCTGGTTTTTTATGGATATGTACATGATTCATTTTATGGGGTTGTAGATCTCGTTCTATTCTTTTGAGATGTTTTTTTTTTTTGTTATATTTTATTGAAGATTTATAATTGTTTTTTATATTAGTTTTAATTTCGAAGTTTTGCCTCGCTGGTTTGTTTTTTACAAATTATAATTTAGGGGTCGTCCAGGTCGGGCTGTCCAGGGTGGTGGAAAAAAGTAATTATAAGTAATAGGTTGGTGGTAGAAGTTCGTAATTCGCTTACGTAGTCATTTTTGGTTACGTAGTCCGTTCGTTGTCATTGGTGTAGTTATATTCGTAGGGACACGGCGGTCTAACGTAGTTGTGGGACATGGTCGTAAAGCTTTGCGCCGTTTGATTCGTTGTCAATAAGTCGTGGTTTACATTATTTACAAAGTCCGGGTTTCTAAAGGCAACGTTGGCAGCTGTGGAGAAAAATAACAAGTTTAGTATTGTGACAGAAAAATATTTCTGTCTGGTATGTCTCTTTTTGTTGATGTTTTTGAAGTTTGTTTGGGTGAGACATTTTAACTTTTCTCTTTTTCCTCTTTTTTTTTTGAGGAAAGAAGGATAAATCACTTTTTCTGGTTTTTAAAAATTATTTTTTTTTTTTTTATTTGAAGCTGGATTTCTTTTTGTGACAATTGTTGTTCGTAATTTTGGGCGGTCGATAAGTTGGGTTTTGTGTATGAGTCGTTTCTTTTTGATTTTTTCCAAAGGTCTTAAAGGTTGGGGAGGTGTCCCCCGTGGTTTGGGAGAGGGGGGATACCAGCTATCTTTTTAGCTTTACCAATACCTTTTTCGTTTCGATTTCCTTGCTTGTTTCATTTCTTTTCTATGCAAACAAAAATACAAATTAAATTCATGCAATAGGGTACATATATATTTTTCGGTCAGGTAGATTTATCGAGGGACATGCAAGTAAAACAAAAGAAAAATAAGGGGGGAATTTTCACATAAAACAAACATAAACAATAAGGGGGCATGGCATAACATATTTTAAATAAATGCAAAAAAAAAAAGTAGAAAAAATAAAAGGACAAGTTATACGTATATAGGTCGAAGAGATGAGCAAAGAGTTGGAATCGTTTGGGGTTTTACGGCGGTTTACGCGATGAAAGACTGATGTTTTGATTTCAATTGGGGTAGAGTAAAGTCTTCTGAGATGGCGTTTTGTAAGCGAATGTGTTTGAGTTTTGGCTTTCGAAATGCCAGATGGACTAACTTTTTTCGGTTGAGCTGCTTTTTGAGCAGCGGGTTTCTTCAACAAGGCGGTGTTGGTTTCTTAGCTGACTGCACATGACGCACGTTTTTTTTTTTGAGGTAATAAGAATTTTTTTTTGGACACCCCTTGTATGTTGGGTGTATGCATTTTGGGGTTTTACGTGCCCCATATGCCGAAGGAGCATCGTGTTTGGGTTTAAAAGTCATGTTTTTTTTTGTGGTCGAAGGGAGGTGTGATTGATTTTTTTTGTTGCGCGATTTTTTGGGACACCTGGTATGTTTTTTTAATTTGTCTGGTGGGGGGGCGTTTGCCCCCATTTTACGAATGTTGGGTGGGTAATGAGAAAATTTTTATTCATGAAAAAATTTATTAGGTTTTAATGATGTTATTTTTAAAAAATTTTTTTATGGTATTTTTTTGGGGACACCAGGTATATCTTAGTGTTGATCGACGAAAGGGTTTTTTTTTTGTTTAAATGAGTTCATGTTGATTTGGTTTTTTAGTCGAAAAGGGTTTGGAATGGGAGATTCGTGTGTATTGAAAACGGTTTGGCGGTCTTTTTTTTTAATCCTTTCCATTGATGGTTTTTTATTTGAATGGTGGGGCTATTTTTTACGCCACCGCATTCCCGAAAGGGAAAAGGGGGGGGATTTAAATTTGCCGGCGCGCGTGGTTAACGTGTTTTAATCGGGTCAATTTTGTTAGGGCGTTCTTGAAATGGGGAAGTTTGCCGGTAGGGTTCACAGTCGCGTTTTGGCTTCGTTTTTTTTTTTGATGGTATGCGCGGCGTGTCGTTACAAACCGGTATTTATAGGTCAGGCGGGGGGGGGAGTCTAGTCGTTTTATTTACGGGGTTGCACGGTGGTTTTTAATCAGGGGAAAATTACGTTCTATTTAAATGGAGAAAATTGCTTTTTGCAAAAGGTCAGGGAGTTCAAACGGTGTTATGGGTGCAAGTGCATCGAATTTGCATTTTAATTTTTGAGGTTTATCTTTGCTGGCAAAAGAAAATGTATTATTTTTCTAGGTTTCGTTTTTTACATAAGGTCGTACTGGGTCTATTCTACGTTGAGAGGTTTTTACTTTGTTGCAGTGTCTGTTTTATCTCGAGTGCGAGCGCGGTTTTTGGGCTGTGTTGAGTGAAACAGGTTGGGGTATCGATTTTATGCGCCCTCGGAGTTAGTGTTGATAAAAGGAATAAGGGGGCCGGGTGATTTTTAAAAAGATTATTCGGTTTCGTAATTTTCGGTGCAATATTTTCAGTTGTTGATTTAAAATGTGGAAATTTTTCGTTTTATTTTTATTGTAGGGTTTACTTGCGGTTACGGCGCATACGCAATTTTGTGAAGTTAAAATTTTTGCTACGGTGCGTCTTCGTGGGCAAAATTAATATGAAAGTGCCTTTTGGTCCCATTTGGGATTTGGAAAGTGTCACGTGGGATGGTCCTTGAGGGGGAAAAAGTGTGGTACGCTAAGGTTATGGTTAGTGGTATTTCGTCGTACGTCCCTCGTATTTTTTTATCCATGTTATTGGTTTTCTAAATAAATATTTTTGGGAACAACGTTTTTCCCGAAATTGGGCTAGTCTTTTTTTTCATAATGGATATGAGTCGTATTCGAATTGATTGAAATATGTCATCCTACATGGGTATTGGGTTTGAAGGTACGTGGAATGGTAATAGGATGCTGATGCCATGAAATTTTCATATTGCACATTGTATGGAATCGTATTCGGATATTGCTGAATATCTCGTCACATTGGGCATTAATTACTATTCATTATTTTTCGAAATAAAGGTTGTATGGCATACGTGAGTATGGAAAATGTTTTTTGATGCGAATTTTATGTGTTTGACGAAATATAATCAGTTTGTGATCCTATCTAGTATGGCCACCACTGGTCTGTGGAATTTCTAGGTGGTTTAATTTTATTGTAATTATTTTCTATTGTCATAGAGGACTAATACATTATTAATTCATTTACTTACTTCAGTATTAGCCGAAAGTACGTGATACTTGAGTCGGCTACCAGGCGATATCGTTTGGGGAGATGTTTTTTAAAAATAAAAGTTTACGTTTTAGAGAAGATGTAATTAGCGGCGCGGTGTTTTCATGTTCAAAGGTTTTCAAAAGAACAAGTGGTTCGATTTTAGTTGAGGGATAGATCAGTTTCCCTTATTCTATTTAATTTTCGATGGTTTGGCGCTGGCTTCGATGGTCTGGTTTATTTTGCCTTTTGCCTTTTATTGTTTGATGGACATATTTACGACGGGAACGGAAGAGTCGGGTTGTTTTTAATGAATAGATTTATTCTAGAGGTATTTAGGCTTGGGGCAAATGTATTCTTTTTCGTCGTTATCTCGTTAAAATTTTAGCATTGCCAAGCGGGCCCAACGGGGATTTTTACTTTTTTCTGTTTGAGCGGCGCGGAGGTTCAGACTTTGGGGGTCGGGAGTCAATTTGGTTCTGATTTTGGGGCATTTAGTTTTGTACCGCGAGTCGAAAAGGTAATTTGTTAGCAGTGTCCTTCTATCTGTTTTTTGCGTTTTTTTCGGTTTACAGCTGCGTTTTTCTATTGTCTCTTTTAGTTTTTTTAGTTGGGTCGCAGAACTTTTGTTTTTTTAAGAGTCCGGTTTGTAATTCGTCGAACTTTCTTTCTATTTTTGACCGGTGTCAGGAGAGGAGGAGGGGGGACCGCGGTCCGTTTCCCGTTTTATCTTTCTCCTTGGCTTTTCTCCTCGCGTTCTAGAGATACCATTTTTCCACGCTCTTTGGCGGCGGGAGTTTTTTTCAGACGATTTTGTTTGTCGGATACGATTTGTAAACGGTCTTTAACGGTCTTTTTAGTTTCAGAGGGGGAGGGTTGAGAGTTCGTCCAGTTTTGTTTATGCGTTTCTAAATATTCTTTGATTTTATTCTTTTTATCGTTTGATGTTTTAATTTTGATTTAAGCAGTCGTCCACTGGTTAATGGTAATTTCGCCGAGTTGCGTTTTAGATAGGGAAAGGGTTAAATTGCCTGATGTTGGGACCATATTTTTCGGGACAGTTCTTCCATATCGACATCGTTCATCGTTATCTTTTAGCGACTAAGTATGTATTGGTGTTTACACGGGGTTTTTATTACAAAGGGGGGACCGTGTTTTTTCTTGGGTAAGAGTTTAAAAGCGACGTACCCCCAATGGAGAACCAGTTTTTTTTGTGTTTCAGTGGGACTAGTACCACGGGTCGCCTGGGTTTTGAGGGGGATCGGGGTCGCCCGTTGGAATTTTAAATTAAAAGCATACTCACATGAATTCGTTTAATACGTCCTCCTTTTTCAACGTATGTTAATTTTTCAAAACGACTTCTTTGTGATCAGTTTTCAAACAAATTTTTTGATTTTTTTTAAATTCGATGTGGTTAAACCGATTTTTTTAGCGAGTTCGTTTGTATCCCGTTTTGCGTGAGAGGATTTTTCCGTTGCGCGACGTGTCGTAGGTCTGAAGTTATTCAAAACAAAATTTTTTGGCCCTAGGGAGGTATAATTTTTCAAAAAATTTCTTATGATGGGACAGGGTTTTTTTTTCTAGAATTTTTTAGCACGTTTTTCCCATGGTTTTTGAATTTAAAGGGTTTACAGCGGTTTATCGAATAAATTTGAATTCTGAATTTATAATTTTTTAATTTTTTGATGGTCATTAAAAAAAAGGGCAATTTCCCATAAGCAGTTTGTATGGCAAAGAGTTCTGCTAGGGTTGTTATTAGAGGTGGGGTAATTGGGAGTTGAACCCACGTTTGTTCTGAGGGACATTTTTTATCAATTTCCGGGTGTAGGCAAAAACCTATACCTGCGATTGCATTTTTGCCATCGCCATTTCTTGAGGCATTGCAACCGGGTCTGCCGGTGATGTTTGCCATACCCATCTTCGTTCCTGTCATAATTTCTTGTGGGTTCTAATTTTTTTCCCGGGGGGGGGGGGAAAGTAAAAAATTTTTGAGGTCCCCGGGTTGATTTTCGTTCATTTTTCTCTTTGTTGGTCTTGTTAATTTTTGAGTTTCATATCGAAAATTGTGGGTGGTTGGGCTTTCTTTGGTGGGGAGTTTTTCTGAAAGTTGGTCGGGGTTCTTGGGATTGACCCAGGCACTTTTTCGTTGGGTTTAAAATTTAGTGAAATTTGGGTAGTGGGTATGTTTATTTTTCTTTCTGAATGTCATGTACAAATTCGTGCCCAAACCATGGTGAAATCGTAATTTTTGTCCCTAAAAGTGTTTAATTTTTTTATGCGGGGCTTGTCGCCAATTATTTTCATTGTTCTTTCTATTCTACGAGACTGGCTTGAGGCGTGTAACAGGCGCGTAAGGCCCCTGGTTTTTAATGTCATAAATTCGCAAAGGTCTTTCCATTTTTTGGATGTAAATTGGGAAAGCCATTGTCTGTTATGAATTTTCGAAATTTTGATGTCATGACGTAAAATGTCTAAAAGATTATGTTCTCGGGGCTTCAGTTACTAAGTCATCTGTTTGGTGTTCAATTGGCTCTATCCAGCAGCGGCCGGTAAAAAAAATCTTTTGGCCACCACTAGATAGTTTTGGGGGGTCGTCTTCGGGGTTAGCTACGGGGGGGGACCCGAAAGGTCGACCGATATGAGTCTCCCATGAAATAGCTTCAATTTGGGCGAATTACAAGCGCACTTTTTTCATGGCGTAGTTTTGGGTTAACTTTACTATAAAAATGCAGGCGCTACTGATTTTCCCTGATATATTTGGATGCATTGGGGAAATAGTAGAGGCGTTTGAAAATTAATTCCAGTTTGCCTGGGCCTACATGCCCATATGCGTCGTGTAAATAATCTACGGTATCGTAGAAAAAGGTCTTTAGGTTAGGACAGGAACCGCGCTCCCATCCTCGTAGGTACGAAGTAGCATTTTGTGGCCTTTTTTATTTTCTTCTAATTTAAATTTTTTGGCACAAGGGGACGCCTGTCGTTTTTTGGTTTTGGTGTTTTTTTCTCAATTTCTTTTTCCAAAAATGCTGTTGTTTTTTTTGCACAGGTCGTCTGTTTTTTGAAAAGTATGGAATTTCTTCCAAATAGTAAAAGAAGGTCTTTAGTTGAAACATTCAGAGAATTTTCCAAAGGCGTAAGGTTGGATGTTGGTCCATTTTATATGATTTTAGAGCGAGTTCGGATATCAGAAAGGGGAGGGGTCTAAATTTCCATTAAATAAGTTCGATGTTGTTCAAAAGTTAATTCGGGAGCTTGGACTTTTGTATAGCTGTTTTTTGGATTTTAGATCGTAGTGTAAGTCGTAGCCATTTAATTCTGGGTAAATCCACCCCGCAGCCTTACGGCTGCGTGTGGCATTAGCGTCTCAAAAATTTGTGTACGATGGGTTTCAAATCAGATGGAACGTGAATTTTTTGTCCATAAAGCCACATTTTTTGTAACTTATGGTTGTTGTATTATAAGGGCTTGCATTTCCCTATCAATCAAAGTGTATTTTTTTCTGATGAGGTTTAAATTGATAACGGACGTGAACATTACGATGTGATCGTTTCCATCAATAACTTGGTATAAAACCGCGTTCATTGCGTCATTTCAGTTACAATTGTGTCCAAATTATAAATCAAATTTTGGGTTGGGGGGTAATAAATTAAAAATCTTTGATTATATTTCTTTTTCTAGTTGTTCAAAAGGCATTTTCCTGATCGGGTTCCCCATACGAAAGGGGTATTATCTTTTCGGTTAATTTGTATATTGGGGCCAAAATTTTGATGGTAAATTTGGTATGAAACGTCTATAGAGTCCGGTAAGAATACCTACAACGTTTGCACACCTTTTTTTTGTCTTTTAAAACACAAATTTTACCTTTTTTTTCGTATTTTTAATTTTAAAGTTATTAAATTTTTCAAATTTTTTCGCTTTGTTTGCCAAATTGGTCTTTGGCTAATTTAAATCCTAAATGTTGGGTTTCCTGTTTAAATAAAATTTGTTTTTAAGGGGTTGAGCTTTAGTCCAAATTTTCCCTAATTATTTCTAGAAACTTTAATTATTCGTTGCAGCATTTCCTCAAACGTTTCAGCAGTGAGCAGTACGTCATCGACGAAGGTTTGCACACCCCCTCCATGTCGTCTGGGAGCACTTTTATGCATCATTTTTTTATGAATTCTGCCGATGCTGTTTTTATTCCATAAGGCATACGGAGGAAAATTCATAGACATGGACCCGTCTATTTGGAAAGCGTATATTTTCACGTGGATTCTGGCTTAACATCAGCTGGGCCAAAAACCTGCGACGAAATCGAGGGTACTGAAACCATTCCGCGTTGGTCCCATGTATAATACCTTCGATTTCTCGCGGGCTCTGTCATCAACCTCTCGAGCCAGGACATTTAATTCGTCTGCGTTGAGGACACAGGCGAAGTTCTCCATTCTTTTTTACTACTGGCGCGGTAGTGTTGATGTAAGGCGATTATTTTGACGGTCTGAATAATTTTTGAGGGCAAGCATTAATTTTTATGGATTTTTTTAATTTGGGCCTAAAAGTTTGCGGGAGGGGCGGTATTTTTCACCTCTCCATTTTTCGCGGTGTCCCATTGCCATCTATGAACTTAAATTTACTTCGTCGCCTTTGTATTTTCCAGGGATAGCGACTGAAGCAATCTGCATAAAGTACTAATTTTGTATAGGCGTCGTCAGCCTCTTTTTGGGTAATCCAATTTTTTTTTGGACAGCTTCCATAAGATCTTTTCCTCAATTTTTCTTATGGAATTGTTCAGGACCGTTATCTTTTTCGTCCTCTTCTAAGGGTTCAAATTTAGCAATGTGGGAATTTACGCGGTCAGAAGTTGTATAGCCTCACGTTCAAATTCTTTTTTCAATTTCAATTTTAAAAGTTTCTACGCCTTGGTATTCGTTCGTCTGATGTTTTAAGAAGTGAAGGATTGTTCTATAATCTGCCCCATCTGGCGTACAGTGGGCATAGCATGCCTTGTTGGTTTACTTCAATTTTAAAATTTTCATTGAGAGTCGTCCAATAATAAATAGGGGACTCGCTATATCAATTACATAAAAAGGCATAGACATTACAATATCTCCAAAGTGGAAAGTTACTTGCACTAGGTGGGTCATTGTTCTTGACAAACTCGGTGGTCAAGCAACTTTTAGGTGAATAGGTCGTGAAAGTGGGATAAATTTTACAGCGTGAGGGTATTCTCTTAATAATAATTCTACGGTGCCATGTGAGAGAACATTTGGGAGAGCTCCGGTATCAAGTTGAGCTGCGTAAGTTTTTTGATCAATCAAAATTGGTATGGCATTTGTAGGATCGATTGTTGTGTTCAGAAATTATTTTGTTTTTTAACAAGGGGTCAATTGGTTGTTTTAAATTATTTATATTGTCTACGGCGTCGATTGCATGCAATCGTCGCAGTCAGAATTTTCAGAATTTTCAGAATCAGAATTTTTGGAATTTTCAGATTTTTCCTTGTTTTTTGAAGATTTTCGATTTCGTTTCCTTTTTGGATTTTTTATCAAATTTACAGGGATTTCAGGTGTTTCTGGTGTTTCAGAATTTTTATTTTCCAAATTTTTAGGTTTTTGTTCAAAATTTTTCATTTTTATTTTCTTCAGAATTTCAGATTTTTTAGGTTTGAAATTCGGAGCCTTTCAAATTTTGATTTTAATTTTGCATGATTATTTGGACCTACGTCGTGGTCGTCGTTATATTTTTGGGGGTGGTCATGAATGATACCGATTGATTTTTTAATTTTTTCAAATCTGGGTGGAGGTAAAATTTTTTCTGGCCTAAATGAAAAATTTTCTGGTTTGAGAATTTCTTCTAGGGCTTTGTTATTGCTTTCATATAATTTTCTTACGTCACCTGTAGGTTTTGAAACTTCTCTTTTTGTTTATAAATTTTCATTTCATCTTTCATAATTTTAATCAAATCTGGGTAGGTTTTAATCGAAATAAAATGTTGGTCTAGTTTATTGGCATAGTTAAAATTTAGTTTTATCTGGAATTACGTTGCCATCTGCGTCAGTGGCTGGTCGAGTGAAGACTTGTCCCGAAAAATTTGTAGAAATTTCATTTTTTAGATAAAATTCGGATGGGCGTCGCCCAAAAAGTTATTCTTGGGTCTTGAGTGAATTTGCCATAATTTGTCTCATGGTTATTAATCTACGAAGGTGTATTTTTCTATTTTTGGTCGGCGTGGTTTTACAATGGCATTAAAAGAATTACGTCTGTGATGCCTTTTTCAAATAGACGATTTAAAATTTTTGTGAAATTTTGTTCCATAACTTCGTTTGGGAGTTTCATGTAATTTAGTTCACGCTGACCTAGTGCCAGTATTACTTTTGACTTTGGAAAAGTTGCTTTGTCTATATTGTTCGAATAAATGTTTGGCTGCTACTTGTCCTTTTAGGTAGGGAGGGAGGTTTAATCTGTCCTCAGCTTGTAATGTCGTAATAAAGTGGGCTAGTCCGTCTCCCACAAACTCAAATTCTTCCAAATTCTGGTTCGGGGTTCTGGGCTTTGGGTGGCGGACTAGGGGGTTGCCCAATACCTCCTAGTCTTAGTCGTTTCCCTGTTCCTCTTCGTTATCGGAAGGGTGGGGACTTATGTTTATATGTGTACATATACTCAGGGTTGAGTATGTATACGATTCGGGGTCAGAGCCTACAACTATGGGGTCGACTTCTGGAATTTGGCTTACTGGTATATTTTCCATCGGATTTTTCGGTGGGGGAGCGGGGGCATAGGTATAGCTTCATTCCAACGAGGTAATTTAGGTTCAGAATTTTTATTATCAAACGTCTCCTTATTTTTGTTTGAGTCGTAATTTTTCTTTCTTTGATTTGACCATTCAATAAATTCTTTTCTAGGTACTTTAGATACACGATTTTCGAAAGGGAATTTTTGATTTGAAGTCGTCTGAGTTTCTATTGGGGGTTTATTCGTTTTGAAGTTTTGTTTATCCCTATTTCCTTTTGTGATCGAAAGTATTTTATGGTTTGGGTTGTCTTCCATGGTTTCAGAAATTTTCCTAAGACGTTTAATAAATAGGGGTAAATCTTGCTGTTCTTCATCAGTAAAATCTCTTCTCAAATAGTGGGGTAATTTTTTGAGTAAAATATTTATAATTTTGGAGTGAGGCAAGAATGGAATTTGTAGTAGCGTCTCATGCCATTTCAGGCACAAATACGCCATTCCGCTTATGCTCTCGGATTGTTCAATATTACATTGGAAGTGATAAATAGCCTGGTCATGAATTGTGTCGTTCCAAAATTGGTCAAAAAATTCCTTTTTAGCAATTGTAATCTTCAAATTTTCTTGATCTTCTAAGCCAGGGTTTTGTGTTGGGCAATTTTATCGCGCTCGGAATAAATAAACAGCGTCATGTGTAGCCATTTGTTTTAATTACCTCCCTCATGGGAATTTTCGAATTAGATTATTAAAAGTTGGGGATGGAATCATTTTTCCAGGGTTGAAGAATTATACTCAATTTTCAAAGATTCTATTGATAGGGGTAGGTTTCTATTTCCGTCGGTTGTAATTGTGGCAGTTATGCCGGATGTTTGGAATTTAGCGATTTCTTTTTTAATATCATTTATTTCGCGAGTCGTAAGGTTAATACCTTCTTGTTGTAATAGGTACATGCGGTATAGGGATTGATGGTCATGAGTTAATTCCTGTTCGAATTTTTCATATTTGTCTAATTTTTTATCCGCGTCGTTGCAAAAAATGGTTAGCTCATTAATGCGATGTGCATGTTTAAGGGTGGTTTCGTTTCGGGCTTGACCTAAGTTATAGAGGTGCGTAATTTTTTCGTCGTGGACATCGACTCGTTGGCTTGTTTTAAGTAAATCAGTTGCGATGTTTTGGGTTTTTAATTGCAAGTTATTCATTTTTTCGTTAAAATTGTCCCGGGGGAAATTATTGCTAGGGGGGTTGGGTCTGAAAAAGGTTGTCTGATTTTTCGTCATTGTTGAGTTTGGAGTTATTCAAAAGGGTTTGAGGGAAGTTGACGGCCCCTTTCCCTTTTTGGGGAGGAGGGTTTTTTATTCAAAAAATTTGGGTTTAAAAATAGATGTTTGATGCACCGTAATTTTTTTTCAGTAATTGGGGGGTTGGGGGGGTTTAAATCGCGTCCCAAAAATTTCCCTACGTTTTCATGTTTTGTTTTAATTCGTTTTGAGGTTTATTTTTAGAAATTTTTTTTGGGGCGTTTCAATTTGGGGGGGCAGGCGGGGGGGTTTTTTTTTTTCAAAAAAAATTGTTTTAAAACTAGGAAAAATTTCAGTTTCAGTTTTAGTTTTGGCTTTTTCGGGGGGAGGAGGTTTTAGTCGGGAAAAAAATTTTTTGAGGGAGGGGGCTGCGTGTTGAGAATTTAAAGATTCGGTTGATGTTTGTAAATTTTGAGGTTCTTGTTCAAAATTATCCTCGGGTGGTAGGGGGGTGTTCGAAAATGAGCGTTGTTGAAAAGGTGGTAAAGGTGGAACCGGAATTTGTTTTCTGACCTTTTTAGAGGTTGATGGTCTTTCGTTTTGGCCGAAATATCGATTTGGAAATTTATATTTTTGGAATTCGTTTCGCGAGCTGAAACGCGAGGTGTAGTTCTTAAGATTTTATCACGTGGCATTTTTGAATTTTTGATTTAAAACGCGGGTGAAAAATTTGAAAAAAATAGTAAAAGAGGTGTGTATAGCTACGTACGTATTAATACGTTCGTAGAGGCTGAAAAGAAAAATATTAGTGTATGGCTACAGTCTTTACTGTAGAGTTATACTATTGCAAAAAATGTGTATGGCTACAGTCGAATATCGAGTGTAGAAGTTATTAAGTAAGCAGTTATAGAAAGTTAAACGTAAATGTAAATAAGGTAGTATGCTGGAAGTCGTCTTGATAGTCTTGGCTGCTGGACCGTGAACGAGATGTGGACGCGTACGACAGGATGAAATTAATGACTCTGGTGTCGCGTCTGGGGGATGATTTCACTGGATCTTTTTGCCGTATTGATGGGTGGAGCGGGAGGGATCGCGCGGACGTTTAGTGGCGAACAATTGTTCAGAAGAAATCGCGATTTCTATTGTTTGTGCACTATTCGCGGTCTTCACGTTATCGTTTTTGTTCGCGGCACTGGTCGACGCAAGATAATTGTTTTCTTGCCCTTGAATTCAAAAGGGAAAAATAAAAAATGCATAGTTGACGCGAGTTTCGCGTCCGGAATTCAAGGCATCGCGATCTTTTTTATTGTTATGGGTAACGGCTATTATTAGGGAGTGTGGGAAGATTCAGGTATTTGGTCAAAAAATAAAATGTTACAAAAGAATTTTAAGAAGAGAAAGCGACGAGAGTCGCCGTTTGAAAAGTTACATAAAAGGTTACAAAAAAATACAAAAGGTTGCCAAAGATGCAAAGATTAAATGCAAAAATAAAGTACAAAAGGTTGAAAATGGCGAATTGTTTAAAAAGAAAAAAATACGTTGAAATTTGAAAGAATGAAAAAGAAAAATCGACTGTTTAAAAAGATCGTTTCTAAAGGGACATTATTTTACCTGAATCATTGAATTTACGAGACCATTTACGAATTAACTAACAAAAGAGGGGGAAAATACATTGGATTTAACTAAATAAAGAAGTTTACACGCTGAATAATATTTACGTACGTAAATATTTGATTTGCACATACAATTTTGAAATTTTTAACATGATAATTTTAGAATTTTGACATTACAGTTTTAATTAAATTTTATAAAAGAATTTTAGACACATAAAATTTTGAGAAAATTACAATTTTGAGCTCTTAAGGAGCATACATATCACTGGTCGTATGATATGTTTTTGGCAGTAATTTTGACACATATATGGGTCCGAAAAATGTTTACCCCGCGGTCTGCCTTCAGGGATCCAAACAGTAGCTAGCTGCGGATGTGAATTAGGACACACGAATTGGGCGCCAAATGTAAAGGGGGAAATAAGAGAGAGGATCTAGCAATCCCCAGCCTCTGAGTGGCTACCTGCGGATCCGCACAGGCCCCTTACCCCGATTACTGCCCTATGGGTCGTATTGGGAATTTATGGCGTGAGACGCGACATCGTCTCACGAACACGAAATAACTACACGACACAGGACTTTATACAACGGGCCGAATTTATTGTGAATATAATCGCACACGGACATATACGATGTATTCTGTAAATTCGCGAAATAACAAAACTTAATAGAATTTAAAACAGAACCGAAATTATCGCGTACGACTCGCGAAGTGAGGCGTACGCGGATAATTATAATATTTTACGCAAAACTGATGGAGGGAAAGCAGCGAGGACGTGGACACCGCCGGGTTCACGTCGCGAGCTGGCAAACCGCACCTGAGCCGAGAGCAAATCTGTGGAGTCCAACCCTAGCTGGTTGGAGATACTTTCGAGACTGTCGATCTCGCGTACGAAGCCGCGAGATGAGCAGATCTCTAAGGATGTTGCCTGCAGGGCAGCCACCACCGCGCACTTAAATAGATCGCGACCTATGTAAAAGATCGCGAGTCTTATGCACTTAATGGTAAATGGGTAGCTATGGGCCATATCCCTCTTACACTAGGTAATTACGTTGTGAGCATTGTGTTATCTTGTATTTTTATGGATGTAGATGACAGTGACGGTTTCATGGCTATTTGTGCGAGGTCTTCGCGTTGAGGTGTTTTATCAAAGTGCTATTTTGGGTTTAAATTTAATTTTCAATGTTGATGATATTTTTAAAGATTTTTTAGGTATTTGAATTTGAGAAAATTTCGTATCAATGTTTGCTTGGGTTCGTCTTCGTTTTTTTTTTTCGGGAGGTTTTGAAATGTTTTCTGTTTTAGCGATGCAATAGTTTAGAAATATTTCAATCTGCATCGAATCACTACGAGAAAAATATTATGTTGAATTGTTAAATATGGGGCTGTAGGTGAGTTGATTCCCGAAGAAATATTCGCGTGAAACGATAGGCGAGTTGATTCTTTTTATTTTCAGAGTATGTACTTACCAATTTATTCCCAATTTTTTTCGGGTTGTGCATGAATTGATTCCTCACTTTTTTTCAACGATTTTTTCAACTTTGAATTTTTGGCCCAAAATTTTTTCCAATAAATTTTTTTCAAACGATCAATTTTTTTGAATTATTTTTTACTTTAATTTTTTTCAAGTATTTGCAACATCAAAATTTTTTCAATCGAAAATTTCCTCAAATTTGGTCATGTTTATCATTTTTTGAATTTTTTTAAAAATTGTTTCAATCTTGAAAATTTTCTACTTTAAAGGGTACCGGCGCGGCGGTTAAAATAGGCGAATCTGCCCCCGAGCGGAATTTCGAAACTAACCGATGGAATTTGGTTCTTAGGGTCTGAAAACCACGTGATAAAAATTTTGACCCTCAACTCCACTCCTAGCCCTAGTTGTTGGACAAAACGTTACTTTTTTCAGCCTTTCCATTAAAAATTTTTATTTCCGCGGGTTTTTCGCCAAATTTTTTCAAATTTTCGTGAAGTGTACTCTATGAGGGGTATCAGTGGGTGGTTTGAAAAAAAAATTTTGATGATTTTTTCAAGCCAAAAATGACGTTTGAAAACTTGAATTCGAGTTTTCTACATGATGTTTCAGAGGTGCAATTTTGAAAAAAATATTTTTTATGTACCTAGTCTCTATGTACAATATCATGATATTTTTTTCAGAATTTTTTAGGTGGTGGAACACCTTGAAAAATGCGAAAAACCACTTTTTCATAGCGTTTTTCACTCATAAAATGGTCATTTTTGCCTGAAAAATTTTTTCTTGTAATTACATATATCGCAAAATACGAATTTATACACGACTTGTCAGATTTTCACTTCATTTCATCTCTTTTTCGCGATTTTTGTAATTTCAAGTCCAAATAAGTACCTACAGCACAAGGCTCGAAATTGAATATCTCACTTTATTTTCCATACGAAATTGTCATACGAAATAATTTGCAACAGATTTATGTTTAGCAGCTCGAACCACTTCAGTGAACTCCATTTGTATGGTCAAGGCACTCAAATTTTGAAAATTCAGTTCTGAGTCAACGATTTTTTTTTCAATATTACGTCATGTCATAGTACAGTAGAATTAGCCAAAAAACGGGGGTCTTAAGGAAAGACTCGGCGTCCAACCAATTTTTTGGCTCTAATACTCTATTTTCATGTCCTGAACATGAATCCGAGGTGTCCGGTCCCGTCCGGTGTGCACGTCTCCCCAAATTGTGAATCTTTGCCTCCCAAAATCAGAGTTTTGGCCCTTCAACTGCCAAAATATTGGTGCTAGAGCAAAAATGAGGTCCATAAAACTTATTCTATACTTACATCAAATTTCTTATCATAGTCCACTACACAACATACTATAATGGACACCCCCACAACCCTCCGCTACCCCCAGGGGAGGGGTAACCGTCCGCTGAAAACCGGTTTTTCGTGAATAACTCCTCAAATAAGCCTCAAAATTGAAAAGTAGCACCGTCAAAATTGTGCGAAAATTACAAAATTTTAAAAAAGGTAATTGTTTATCAAAAACGTAGTTTTTTTAGTCAAAATTGCTATTTTTTCTAAAAAATAGGATTATTTTTTTCGAAAAAATTCGCGTCAGAATTGATTAGAAAGTTGTGAAATTTAGGTTTGAAATTTGTTGAAAAATATCAGCTCCCCTCCTCCATTTAGCTCTAAAATGGTTGAAAACCAAACAATTTTCCCTCGCTGGATTCATTTGATTCTCACAAATATTGAGCCTTGAAAAATTAGAAAAGAGTTCTTACCCAGTTGACCCGAAATTTTTCAACTCGAGAACCCCTTGATTTTAGGAACTGGTTCTAAAAAAAGTTCTCTGGAATTTAATTTTATAAATCACTGTGCAGGAATCAGTGAAAAATAAGTCTAGAGGACTATATTTCATTGAATGTTTGTGGGTTGAACATTGGTAAGATTTAATGTGAAATCAGGTTTTGTACGGAGAACGAAAAATAGGAAGATATAAAAAAAGTACGAATTTTTTAAGAAAAAAAAATTGAGAAGTATGAAATTTTGTCTCAATTTAATCAACGAAAATAATTGTCCCAGGTTATAAAGAAATTATTCCATCCCGAAAAGTACAAAACAATACGACTTTTGGTCTTACTTTCTTCAATTTTTCCCTCTTTTATATATCTTTACAACTTTTCTTATCAATATTTTCGGTCAAAAGAAGTACAAAGCGAAGTTCTTGTGCGATACCGAACAAATTTGAAAAAGTTGTGCTTGTAAAGCGAAATCATAATGGGCTAGCTGATAAATTCGTTACATATATAAAGCCAAGTATATCATTTTTGACGTATATGAAAATCTTTAGTTGGTTAATACAGAACAGTATAACTTGAAGTTGTTCAGTTCGTTGCATATTATTTCTTCGCAAATCGATTGTATAAACTGTGAACTTGAAACCGAATTCGAGTTATTTTTTAGTTTGGAGTGTTTGTACGTAGCCTTTTGCGTATCGAATAATGTCGATTATCACGAATTTCATACCTATACATATCGCTACGGGTGAAAGAGCTGCAGAAAATATTGCGGGGATTGCTGACTTACTATATGTAATTTTGACATTACTTTTGGGACCCGGATTAGGATCGACTTTAGGATCAATTGTGAAAAATCTTTTGTTAACATAATATTGGTTCCACTTGCATATATTGTTGGAGCAATTTTAGGAATTTTTAGTCCTACTTTTATCTTCAAACCTTTGCTGGACATAATACCAACTGAAGCTTTGAAAGATGTGTTTGTCGCTGGGACGGCTGCTTTCTTTACGCCAATCGCTATCCTTGGCTTAATCAATCCGCTATTGGCATTAAGTCTTGGTCCTGTATTAGGAGTTGTCTTGATTTTAGTTATCGCTGTTCCACTGGGATCTATTTTTGGTGGTTTGGAAGATCTAGATAACCTTTTAAGAGTCTTCGTGAAATTCTAATGATAAACGGATAATCTAATTTGTGTTTTGTTATGGAATTTGTAACTGAGAAGCTGGCATTATGTATAAATAAACATTATAAAATGATGCATGACTCAAAAAGTTTTTTTTTCAACTGTCCAAACCGTTCAGCTCTACTCTCATAAAACTATTTCTTCGAGACGTTGTTTCATTTAAATGAAATAATATATGTACACCTATAAGCCTCGTTTTGTTAAAATTTTATGAAAAAAATTTTCCAATTGCTGCTCAATTGCAACAGTAAATTAGTTTTACTGAGTTCAGGATTGAAAAAAATGTTAAATTTGAATAATTTTTATTGACATTTTTTAGTTTTTTAAAAGCTTCATTTACCTGCCACTGCGTGGAACTATTTTTAAACTGCCATTATTCAAATCCAACTCAAATGAGTATAAATACTGTTATTATGCATCAAAAATATTTGACAAAATTCCATGGAAGTTCACTCTTTTATTCAATTTTTCTAACTTGCAAAAGAAATTCATCTCGAAGGTCACTCCTCTTTTTAAAATCTCTGTCCATGTTTGAACAGAAAGAAGAAAAATTTACCAAAAATTGCAAAATGGTATGGCTGAATAAAGGGTGAATTTAGGCCTTGGCGCTTTTGGGCTCCTAAACACCTCAAGAGGGCCCAAAGGAAGTAATTACAGGTATCTTTATGATAAGTATAAAATAAAACATACCCAGTACTTGTCACGTGCATCTAGCTATTTTTCTTTACCAAAAACTGTGTACTTGAAAAACGGAAGAAGAAAGAAAAAAGCCACATGTACATTCTAATCAGTTTTCAGATAAAATACGCATGGTAAAATTTTTCCAAAAAAAATTCAACAGTTTTTTGCTCAACTATACGTACCTACTTGAAACCAGAGTTTGAAAAAAAAGAGAAATTTTCTGTTTTTTGGCACAAAATTACATCTCGTAGACGTGTGGGTATTCTGCATCTGCACAGAGGCAAGATGCGCCGAACCGCAGTCATATGCGATACTAGAAATCTTTTGTAATGTAAAATTTATTTTTGAAATAAACGTTATTAATGAAAAAAAATCAACAATTTTGGTGCACTTCTTTATGTTTTTTCGGCTGTTTGAAATTTTTTACTGATTAGAGGCATCATAGCGGGTCACTTTTTTAGGGTGTTCGTCACTTTTTTCGACTTCAGTCACTTTTGGTTACTTTTCACGTCTAAAAGGTCACTTTGGTTACTTTTTTCCCCTCAAAAGTCACTTTTTCTTCGCACTTCCAGGCAAAAATTCAAATTTTCGTGTAGAAATTGCTATTTTTCAGAATTCTTCAAGAAAAAATAGAAAAATTGATTTTTGCTAGTTTGTTTGTTGTTTTGACGAAGGAATTTAATAAATGAAATTATTCACGTCTTTTCAGTTGATTTATCTTTGAAATGTTTGCAGAAAACTACAAAAAATTGCCCCCCCCCCCCAGAAAACTGTAAAAAAAAATTGCCTCCCCCCCCCGAATTTTGGTTACTTTTGGTCATTTTTTGGTCACTTTTTGGTCAAAAAAAGTTACCGAAAGTTACTATTTTCTTCAAAAATTTTGCTATGATGTCTGAATTGTCAAAACATCATATGTATTAGGGAAGAACGACCACACTGGAAAAATTACTTAAAAAATACGTTTTTTGTCGAATTTTAACGCTTAGTTTTTCACTTTTTAGTTTTTTCACTGATTTTTCATGATTAAAAAAAGTGCATTTCGAAACTTCAAGTAAAATGATCGCGAAAAGGGTGTTTATCGGGTTATTTTTGACCTTCTGAATACGAATATGGAATTGGTTTTTTCATTTAGTCATTTCTTTCTGCATAGAACGCTTAAAATTTGAAAAATCTGTTAAAATAACATTTTCGTACGGTTTTCGCAATTTTCGGCCCTCAGTTCAAAGAAATAGCCAAGACCAAGTACACAGCAAAATTCGACATAAAAAACATATTTTTATTAATTTTTCCAGGGTGGTCGCTCTTCTCCAATATGATGTTTTTTACAATTGAAAAATTCAATTATCCGAAAAGACGTGGAGGAGTGCACCAAAATTGTTGAAAAAATTATTATAAATACATCTCTACGAGATGTAATTTTGTGCCAAAAAACAGAAAATTTCTTTCACTTCCGTT
>JAVBJF010001095.1:0-21262 GCA_033439095.1 Pseudococcus viburni
GATTTTTTAAAAATCGCATTCCCCCCGAACAACAATTTAGGTTATTTTTGAAAAAAAATACCGTAACAATGGTATAAGCTCTGCATCATCATCAAGCCACTAGGGCGGTAAAACAGTTAGCAATGATGAAGGGGATAAGTACCCTCGCGCTGCACTATTCTGCTTGATGAGGATTACATTGATGATATGCGACTGGAGCAGCTACAACGATGATGCCTGCTGATTGTCCAGGGAATTAAAGAAGGAATTGACACCAGTGGACAGTTTCGCTTGCACAAGTGGAATTCAAATTGTCCTGATCTTTTACGCAAGATTACTATGGATGTGCGCCCACTCAAGTAGTTCATTAGACCGTGACAATCAAATTTCAACAAAGGTGCCTGGTATGCAATGGCGCACAGGACAAGATGAATTTGTTTTTCATCCCCAAATTTTACCGCGCGGCTAAAACACCCATTGGGACAAAGCGGACAGCTTCTATCACATATTTCTCGTATATTTGAACCCACTGGGGCTAGTCTCTCCGGTCGTTATAACAGCAAAGTGCCTCCTTCACAAGCTAAGCTATGGCTGACAACCCATGGGTTGGGATGATCCATTAAGCCATGAGCTATCAACTCAGTATGAGCAACTTCGCCCAACATATCCTTACCCCTCAAAAATTTGACGCTTACCTTCGTCCATATTGGTTTGGAGAGCCACAATTTTCAATTCAGCCTTCATGGCTTTTTGTGGACGCGTCTGAGGATGCCTATGCTTTGATGTATTTACTCAAGGTAGAGTTTGAAAATGGTACTTCGATTATCCAATTATTATCGTAAAAAAAAATGAGTAGCTCCCTCTAAAGACAGTTTCTATACCACGGCTTGAGCTTTGTGGCGCTGTTCTGCTTACTCGGGTCTTCAGTCAACAACTTGCAACATATCCCTTGTGCAGTTGAGCAGCGGTTTGCCTACTCGGATTCTACCATTTACTCTTGGGGGCTGGCCAAACCCCAAGAACATGGAAAACATTTTCAGTAACCGTGTTGCCGAGGTTGTGAAACTTTACCACTGCCTCAATGGGTTCATGTCAGCTATGAGCATAATTCAGGCTGACATGGCATCACGTGGTGTGAGTGCCACTACTCTACAAAAAATTGTGAATTGTTGGTGGAGGCCCATCTCTTCCCCCACCCATCTCTACTATTCAGATCGCGAAACCCAAGCATCGGCTTTAAAAGGAAAAAGAAAGGGGGAAGCGTCAAGGTTTTAGCTTGGGCTGTTACAGAGACTAGAAACAATACTTTCAACTCTTAGTACCGATACCGTCGCCTAAGAAGCTGATTTTGACTTGCTCGTTTTTTTCTATGCCATAAAAAGTTTCAAGTCAAAAAAAAATCGAAAGGTGCCTCCAGTTATCGCTGAATGAGCGATTGGCCATCATACCCCAGCTAATTTCATAGCTGCCCCCGGCTCAAAACCCAAAAATTTTTCGTCATATTTAAGAAAACTGCATACCCCGCAAAAATTTCAAAAAGGTTACTGAGCAAAGACCCTTTAAAAAAAGGGGGACCCTTCGGTTCTCTGGCACCATTTATCACTCCCCAAAGGATGTCGGTGGTGGAAGACCATAATTCAAACCCCTTTCCCCAAGTAAAAAATATCCAATTCTCTTTCCCCCCAAGTCCCCCTTTTCGCCAGTCTAATTTTCGAAAAAAAAATTGGAAAACCCTCCGCGGGTCCTAAAAATTTTGTGTGCCATAATGGGGCAAGAATTTTTGGGGGAAAAAATATGCGTGATGTTCATTAGGCGCATTACGCGGACGATGTGTCACTTGCCGCCGTTTTAATGGAGTCCCAGTTGTGCGTCAGCCTACAGGTAATCTGCCTACAGCACGTGTCACACCATCAAGACCCATTTTCAGCTGTTGGAATTGACTTTGCTGGGCCCATTTTCTTACCCGGGTTCTCTTTGGCCAGGAAAGCAACATCTGCCAAATAGTACATTGCCTTATTTGTATGCCTTGCAACAAAGCGCTGCACCTTGAGCTGGTAAGCGATTTGTCAACTGAGGCTTTTTATCGCAGCCTTTTGAACGATTTATCGGTAGACGTGGCTTACCTGCTGACGTGTATACGGATAATGGCACGAATTTTGTAGGGGCCAAAAGCGAAAAATATCAGAAATTGAAAGAATTTTTGGTACATCAAAAAATGAAATTTTTCGATACCTTTGCCGCCAAGGCTATAAAACTGGCATTTCATTCCGCCATACGCCCCAAATTTTGGTGGGGCTATGGGAAGCTGGTGTTTAATCAACGAAGAAGCGACACCTCACCTCTAGCATTAAATGGGTCAACTACTAACATTTGAGGAGGTTAGGGACTGTTTTAATTCAGATCGAAGCTTGTTTAAATGTCTCGCGTCCGCTAATCCCACTTAGCTCTGATCCTACTGAGGCCATACTTACACCTGGCCATTTCTTAATTGGAGATTCATTAAAAGAATCTCCATTCTGCAGTGCAACACCAGAAAAGCTTACTCTCACTAACAAACGATGGCGAATGACCCAGCAATGTTCTAAAACTGTTTTGGGAACCAAGCGTGGAGTCGAGAATATGTAGCAACTATTGCAAGGAAAAGCGCAAAACCCCTCGACCTACTCCATTTTCGCTAAATCAAATTGTCGCTTGTGAAGGACGAAGCTACACCTCCATTAACAATGGCCATTGGGAAAAGTCAGTGCCATCCATCCAGGCAAGGATGGCATCGTCCGTGTGGTAACAGTCCGCACCGCTCGAGGTGACCTAAAACGCACTGTATCAAAACTGGTCCCCTTGGATGTTGACCCACAATAATGGGTCCAACGGGGGGGAGTATGTTCGAGTGAGTTATCCCTGGCAATCCTACATTCCTTCGCGATCCTATACTCCTTCAAACCTGTTCTCGTCTACGTCCATCCGTTTAGTCCGCTTTCTCTTTTTCCCAGAAATCCTGCCTTTTTGTTCTCCTACACTCTCTCTACCCTCCTCTCCCCAGCCTTTCATTCGCGATGTCGTTCGACTGCATGCATCTAGTTGTAAAGGTTTGTAACGTATTCGTTAGTTGCTTATGTTCTTCTTTTGAAATAACATTCTTCTCTGAAGATGTGAGTTTAATTTCATAATTAACGAATTATTCATAATTATTCGTGCAATTAAACAGTTATAATTCTGTTGTTTTAAGTTTTATACACAAGTTCAAAACCAAAAAGTGAAATTATTTTACGATTACGAGCGTGAAAGCGGGGAACTAATGAAAGCCGGAAACGAGAAATCGCCAAAACCCTGATTGTAAAATGTGAAGTCGTGAATGTGAAAGGAAAATAGGAGACACTAGAACACGAGATTCGAGATTGATTGAAAATGAACTAAATTTTCATCTAAAACCACATTATTTACGTCAGAAATACGAGTATTTTGGGGTGTCGGACGTACATTATTTAGGTTTTATTGTACTGAAAAAAATATCGATATTATAAATACTGGCTTCAAAAATATCGAAAAATATCGATACCAAAAATTCTTTCGATATAAGGCCACTACGTGAGAAGCGCTACCCCCACAATTACAAATGACAGAAGTGAAAAAACGGTGATTCCGAACACATGTTGACTCATTGAAGGCTGAAATCATACTAATAAAAAAAAAGTACTCAACATTTACTATAAAAAAAGAGGGGTAATACTGTTCAGAATTCTATAGCTGTGGGTAGGTACCCTATTGACAATATCGCGTTTTTGAAATAGCGCTTTTCTGAGAAAATAGCGCACGCCAAACGCCTGTGCAGAACGTCATGCGCAGTAGAAATCTCGTTTTTAAAGCGCCAAACGCAAAAAAAAGCGCCATTGTTTTTAGAAATTTACTTCAAAAACCAAAAGCACCATAAGCATTATTATACGAAAAAAAAAAAAAAAAAAAAACTGAATAAATCAACGTTAATGGCTTGAATCTTGTTCTAGATCAATGCTAAATAAATTCTTTATTTAAAACGAACGAGTAATAATTGAATCAACCAATTTTTCACCTTTATCAGAAATTACCAATTGATTGAAAACAAAAGTCTTCAATTAGAGAAAATAAACAAACGAACACAGAACCATCTATTTTTTGGATGTAAATAGCGTTGGCGCAGCGCTATTTTCTCAAAAAAACGCCTGTCAATAGCGCTTTTTACAGCGTTTAGCGTTTTTCTTTGTCAATAGGGTAGCAGAGCTGAAAGCGAGGCAGTTATAATACCGCGGTATACCGCCGACTGCCTCGCTAAAATGTGGTACGGTTCAAAACGGTATATACCCCTGATATCTATGTATTGTGTCAGACTTTATACCACCTGCTGGTTAGTCATTTCAGACCAGCATAATGACTGGTTTTATTGCCATATTTGAGACCTTTGACCTGCTGGTTGGTTTAGGCACTATATGGTTATGTGGGGGAAATAGGTTACGGGGGTGCCCCTCCTCTCTTTTTATGTTAACTTCGGCGGATCTGGAGCTACTCAGCTCAGTCTAGTTTTGACTCTCCTACTGGAAAGGTTACTTAGAACAAGTACAGGGTTGCCATCTCTGGAAATCGTAGGCTAATTTTATCAAATATTACAGGGTGTTTGAAACATTTTCCGACTCTGATCTAATTTTTTTCGGCTGAAAATTTAATTTTGCCATTAATGAGGCAATCTACCCTCTTTGCTCCTCTACCACTCAATCTGGAAAGATGGAAAGGGGTGAGTTCAAAGATTTTGGAGATTCTTGAAAAATTTGATAGAATAGAAAACCGGGTTTTGAAGTCTCTAATTTATTACGAATGGCACTTGGCTTTTGATCTTCACTTGTTTTAAAGTCATGAAGGATAAGTCATTTGTGAACAATTATTGTCTCAACCCTAGTTGAAATATGAGAAAGTTTCAAAATTTCCATTCAAACTAGTATTTAGACAACTTAATTAACAAAAGTATCTAATTATAAATTGTGATAGTAAAGAAATTTTTAAAAACTTACCAATAAAATCAAACTGCATTAAAGATCCTTCATTTCCATTCACTGCAACAAAAAAATTGGCACCAATTAATTCAATAATCTAAGGTTAAAATACATATAAACAGGTCTTAATTATCAAGTTAATTGAACCGTGTTAAATCAAAAGAGACCAAGCGACATCAAAAATTTCACCAAAAAACAAACTTGAAACTACAATAACTTCTGAAAAAGTTGAAGAAGGGATAATAAGTATGAGTAATATGAACTCTAGTAACATTAATCTATCAGTAATTTACGTGTTCAGAAGCTTATTTTGTGTTCCCAGTGAGAAATACATTAAAATCTCAGCACTCTCAAATTTGTCGCTTGGTCTCTTTTGATTTAACACGGTTCAATTAAAGAAAAAACAAATAAAAAATAGCTGGGACCAATTGAATTAGGACTTTGAGACACAAAAAAATCTACACCGATGAATAATATTATATTAAGGTACTTAAAATATCAATTGAAAGAAGAAACATCAAAAACACGTCCTTATACCTTGAAAGCTATTTAACAACTAAGCATTACCCACTCACAACTGGCAGAAGTGAAAGAATGCCAGTGTTACCAATTAATAAACCTATTTTCAATGGTAATTTCAGATCAAGACACATCATGCTAATTCACTGAAGGCAAAAGGCAAACTGGGCAAAAAAAATTACACACACACACCTTTACAAACTAGACACATTATGTCATAATAGTGGACTCCAGGAATGTAGATACTACATTATAGGTAGTCTACATTGTCATTGTACACACTAGGGTGTTGAGGAAAATGGGGGAGCAGTGACATCATTGGTAGAAAAGTTTATCACTTCACTGAAATTATTGTACATCAACCAACAAAACATTTTAAATCCGTCACAGAATTTGAACCAGGCAATGAATATTGATGCTTCTGATTATTTTTCCAGGGGTGATGAAATATTCATTAGCTGGCTTGGAACACTGTGCTTGCACCAAAAACTTATCAGCTCTTCTCTCATATTATCTACACCTACTATAAAAATTTCAGCCCAGTCTGTAAACTGTCATTTCCTGTATTCTCCTTTCAAATGTGCACACAACTACCTATACCAATGGATGGAAAGACCATGTTGCTAAGTCCCCCTTAACACACATCCACACATTTCTTAAGCTGCCTAACATCTGACTGCTGCACTCACATCCAACAGAAGCGAAAAAGACAAACCTATTTTTTAATAGCTGAATTAAAACACTTGATAACTCTGTGAAAGCTAAAGCCAAACTGACAATTAACCAAAAAAAAGTAACACATATTATTACAAAAAAAAACCTTACGCAGTCGCGTAAGGTAACCGACTTTTCGGTTTTCACATACAACGTAATGTAAGTTTATTAGCATCGAAGGATGATTCAACTCGAAAAATTAAGGCCAAATTTGAAATCAACAATCCTTTTTACATAATTTATATTGCTTCTTTTCAAGTTAAGTTCAAAATTTTGAACTTCGATACCCCTTATGACATCTAGGGAAATTCAAATCGAAAAACTAAGGCCTTTGAAATCAGTTTCAAGTTATTACTCGAAATTAAAATTTTTGCCCAGTACCCAATTCCAAAATTTTGGACTTCTAAGCTGTCTAATGTACATAGGGGAACCTAGGGGGCTGAAATCGAAAAACCAAGGCCAAATTTGAAACATAACCCCAAATTACATAAAAGCTGTATGTATAATTTTAAAGTAATTGCCGAAATTGAAATTTCAGCCTTTCCCTCCTCCATCCCCTCAGGCATCCTCAAGTCCCTAAGGACATCTAGGGGATTCGAATCGGTAAAACAAAGACAAATTCGGAATCCGCGACCCACAATGTGTCAGAATGTGCCCTTTTACCGAATTTTGAATGCCAAAATGCAAATGTGAGTTTTGAACCTCTCATTACGCCCTTTGGTGACCGTTTTTTGAGTAAAGGAGGCGTCCCTCAAAAAAGTTAGTGAAGGACGTTGTAGAGAATTAAATTTACTTTCGTCAGTGTGTCATCACATTTTTTTGAGTGGGCTTAGTTTTCAAGTTATTTACGCTCAAAGTTCAGATAAGAAATTCAAAAAAACTGTTAATCAATTTTCAGCTACCTGGTGGATGGCATACCTTAACCGATTGAACTTTGGTGCAAACACCTAGGGTACCTGGCCCATCTATCGTCCCCCGTTTGTTTTTTTGGAATTGTGGGCCCCCTATGGGGTTAAAATGAAAAATGAAACATGCTATGGATACCCAAAACATTTCCCCACTTGGACCCGGGGTCATTTTTTCAAAAAAATAATTACAGCCCCCCAGTTGTCCCAAAAACCAAAACAAGTCTTTTTTGAAATTTTGAAAAATCGGTTCCTAATTTCGTCCCCCTATAAAATTGAAGTTTTATGACAAATTATTCTCAAAAAACAAATACTTTTATTCATCCGAACAATATTTCGGGTATTTCTTTACAAATGTAAGCAAAAATCGCGCAAAAAATGCTTAGAAGTGGCACTTTGAGAAGTGCACACTTTTTGGATCCATTCTTAACATCCAGTATACTAGACCCACTGTTCTCCGCCGTTATTCGTCGCGTAATCTGTCACCACACATTTGGCACATGTAAATAGATCGTCTTACCATGTTAAAGTAATTAAAATTCAATTAAAAGAAAATTCAGTGCAATTTTTACACATTATTTTTTGGGGGTCTTAATTTCGTCCCCAAGGGACGAACTTCGGGCCACCTAAGTGAAATGTATTGACCTTCAATTACTCCAAAAATATCCGTCGAATGAATTTTTCTTCATACACATTTATTAGTAGACATCACATGCTTGCATTTAAAACTTCAAACACAAAAATTGATGCAAATTTGTATGATTTATGACGTTTTGAAAATTCTCAAAAAAAATTTTCAACACTCACAAAAACAAAAAGGCTTTCTAGACAGCGGGTTTCGCCGGAATTGACCAAGGTTTCATATTACTATGTCGTTTTAGGTTATAATAGATAGTTCTACATCATTTCCACCCAGGTTCACACCTTACCCTTTGAGAAAGGCTGGGGGACGAAATTAGGGAAGGGGACGAACGTCGGGCCAGGTACCCTACCCGTTGGAAGAGTAAACGTAAAATTTTAGTAGGTGTAATAATTCTCAGTTCCGTCTCTCTCGATGTAATGTACGTTCCTAACAAAAAATTACAATAAAAGACTAAATTTAATCGAACTCAATTATAGCTTAATCCTTTCTTACCTCTGATCGGCTGAAAAAAGAAGACGAGTTTTGTCATTGAACATGACGCCAACTCCGTTATCGCACAGTTGATATCCGAAACCGTATTTATCCGAGTAGTCGACCCATTTACTGATCCAGAAAGACGGTTGAGCAGCAGGATCAGTCAATTCTTCTGTGGAAAAAACGAATCGAGCTTAGACGAGTATGAATTATGGTTCAAAAAAATATCCATGCGAGAGTGAATTCAATATTTTAAAAATGTTTAGAAAATTGCAAAAAAAAATCAGAATTTATTTTTAAAAGTTGTCGCTTTTTCAAATTTCTCATTACTTTATTTATGGAAAAAATTGAAAAAAGTGATTTTTTTTCAAAAAAAAGTACTTTTTCTGGTTCAGTTCCAATCACTAAGTCAGCTTTAAAATTAATTTTCATCGATTTTTAATTTTTTCGATTTTTAGCAATTTTTGAAGAATTTAAGTCTTTGGCGCGATCAGAAGATAATTCGGATTTTTTTTTCTTCCTCCTCAGCCCCAACAACTCTAAAAAATCAAAGATACTAACCAGTGTCATTTAACAATTGAGATTTGTTATTTAAAACTTCCGTCAACATATCAAGCAGCGTTCTGAGATGCTCCTCGTATTCAGCTTTTTTGCCAAGATTGTCTCCTTCGACAGCGATATCCAATGCAGCCTCCTGGGACGCCGAAGTTGGTCCGTTTTCATTTTCTGTATGGGAAGTAAAACGTTTGTCTGAGTATATTGATGTAATCAGGTATTTTACTTATTACAAAATTAATTTTTTACCATTATTGTTCTCAGCCAACAACAGATCACCACCCAGAGATAATAATCTCACTAGAGAGCAAAACTTGAACATGATGAGAGCAGGTCACTTGATAGCAATATAACCTATGAACAATGATACGAATTTGAGATGAATTGATTTTTTATAGTGAATTAAAAGTAGATAATCGAGCTCAGCTCCCTCGAATTAGATAAAGATGGGAGGGAGATTAAGGAAGCATAGATAAAGACGAGTATTCTATATCTATGTAAGGAAGCACTAATAGCCGAGTCAAAAAAATAAGCAAATATAAATACAAAAAAAAATGGATCTCAATTTTAGAAAAAACTTAATTTTTGGGTAATTTGGTGGTTATTGTAGGGCGTGAGGGAAGAAGATCGAAAAATTGAGCTGATAAGTGATAATCGGGCTCGGCTCGCTGGAATTCGTAGAAATCGATATTCCAGCATTCCACGTGCTATTTTCATTTCTTACATTCGTTTCTCAATATGTGGAGGGACTAGGGAAACCCCAAAGGATCTAATCAAAAAAATAAATGAATACATATTCGAAATCAATGCCCCCAAAAACCTCACAAACGACAGGTTATTTTTCATTTTTTCGAATTTTGAACTTATCAAAGGAGGGCTGATAGGGGGTTTAGAGGGGTCGGATGAAAAAAACTGAATACACATACGAAGCTTACGAACTCAGCGCCTTTAAATACGTAGAAATCGACATATTTCTCAATTTTTTACAGAATGCCCGCGATACCGTATTAAAAACATTGAAAAGTTGGTTGAGGAAAAAATCTACTTAAGCAGCTGTAGAAAAAAACATTCTAACGAACATGAGCCATACTTACATCTAGGTTCATTTCCTCAAATTATCTGGCATTTTTTTCGCGGTCTCATATTAGTATTAATTTTATACTCCAATTGAAACGTCGTTATATATTATTTCATTTTCGTGCATTCGCGTATATCTTAACATTTCAACGCCGTACCGTTAAAAGTTTGATATGTAGGTATTTTATATGTACCTTCTTGTATTTCAACAATTCATACATCTGCAATTCAACTTTCATTAATGAATACAAAATACGCAGGCCCCCATTTAAAAATTTGAAAAAATTACAATGAATAATACGTACTTTTCCTCCTTATTTTCAACCAACAAATTTTCAAAATGAGATCTCAACACCTCGGGGGTACAGGGGTCCACAGTTTTCACCAAAATTTAAAAAAATGTAAAAAGGAAAGAAGCATGTCGATTTCCACTAATTCAAAGGCGCTGAGTTCGAATATGTACTCAGTTTTTTCATCCGTTCTCTCTTAACCTCCCTATCAGCCCCCTTGATAGGTCGAAAAATTGAAAAATAACGTGTTACGTTAAGTGTCGTTTATTAGGTTTTTCGGGATACCGATTTCGAATATTCGTTTTTTTTTATTTAATTTGACCCATCAGTGCCCCCAGCTTTCCAATTTTGTGAAAATGAGGGCTGAAAAATGAAAATAACGAGTGATATACAGATTCTAGCTAATTTGATGGCGTAGGATTCGAATATCGACTCAGTGTGTGATCCTCGACCCTCACTCATTCTATAATTGACCTCCGCCTCCAAATTCGCGAAGTAAAAAAATACGATGGGAAGAGATGAAACGAAATTGCTGAGCTTAAGCGAAGCGAGAGGACGATAATTTTGGCGAAAAAATACCTACAAATGTTGAAAATTCAAAACTTTTTCCTAGAACCAAACTTTATCAACGATAGGGTTTAAACTTTGAAAAAAAGCAGGACTTTCACTTGGAAAGCAAAAGTAGCAGAGTTTTTGCAGAATCAGCGAGACCTTTTAGCTGAAAGGAGGACTTTGCAGGATCAGTAGGAATAATAGGATTTGTTAAGCACCTTGTTACTGTTATTTGAATGGCAAAAAAATTGGGAAAGGTTTGAAATATCAACGAATTTACTCATAAATTGTCCATCACGTGTAATCTTTTTGGCATTTGTTGGAATTTCGTTTGTGAAATTTAAAACGTTAATGGTGGAATGTCAAAACGTACCTTATTTTTAAGGAGTTGTTAAGGTCACTCAAAAAGTACTTTACACGAGATTGGTATTTTAAAACCAAAATTTAAAACAAATACCTTAAGGTAGCTCAAGAGGTACCTTAAGGCAACAAATGCACTGATTACGAAAACTGTTGGTAAAGTTGTAAAAACAAGTAAATCTGTATTTACTTGTTTTTACTTCGTTGATATTTCAAACCTTTCCCAATTTTTTTGCCATTCAAATAACAGTAACAAGGTGCTTAACAAATCCTATTATTCCTACTGATCCTGCAAAGTCCTCCTTTCAGCTAAAAGGTCTCGCTGATTCTGCAAAAACTCTGCTACTTTTGCTTTCCAAGTGAAAGTCCTGCTTTTTTTCAAAGTTTAAACCCTATCGTTGATAAAGTTTGGTTCTAGGAAAAAGTTTTGAATTTTCAACATTTGTAGGTATTTTTTCGCCAAAATTATCGTCCTCTCGCTTCGCTTAAGCTCAGCAATTTTGTTTCATCTCTTCCCATCGTATTTTTTTACTTCGCGAATTTGGAGGCGGAGGTCAATTATAGAATGAGTGAGGGTCGAGGATCACACACTGAGTCGATATTCGAATCCTACGCCATCAAATTAGCTAGAATCTGTATATCACTCGTTATTTTCATTTTTCAGCCCTCATTTTCACAAAATTGGAAAGCTGGGGGCACTGATGGGTCAAATTAAATAAAAAAAAACGAATATTCGAAATCGGTATCCCGAAAAACCTAATAAACGACACTTAACGTAACACGTTATTTTTCAATTTTATATCTGAAAAATGCGTTTTGATTGGTTGAATCATCTTTCACGGTTTGGCAACATGGTATTCAAAAATAATTTGAGTTTAAATTTAAGGAAGGTTTTAAAATACCAAAACATTCCATAAAATGTCATCTTAAGGTATCCTTTAGGTTTGTTTCAACATTCCACCCTTAGTATTTCATTTGGTTTTGCGTACTTTTTAAATCAACATTTTATCAAAATGCTACATCACTGATAGCGTATCATTTTTCAGTATTGCAATCAGTACAGGGATAATTTAGCATACCGAATTTCAATAATTTATTTCGATTGTGCAGTGTGTTGTAGATCGATTTACCGTCTACTTTGTAAGAATTATTTTGTATTCGATACAAAATGACTGTAAAAATTTTTTTTTCTCTTGCTTGCACAACTCTCGCTTTCTGGTATTGCATTAGCAGTTCAAGATGTACGTTTGACTTTTTTTTATTCTATTTTGCACTTATTACGGAGTATCGAGGATAATAATGCTTAATTGTGTGACGAAATAGGAGTTGTTAATGATGTATCCGAAAACACGTGGAAGAAGCTCGACCCCGCTGCTCAACGCCTACTCATAAACATGCAAAACAAGTATATAAAAAAGGTTGCAATTATACGGGAAAAGGGTGTAAGTACGAATAAATAATAACTAGTATGTGATAAGAAATAATTTTTAGGATTTGGTACTCACAAAGTACATACATACAAATAGTACATAGCCGTTAATACCGCGCCAACATTAGCGGAATACTTTTCGGAAAGTTTTCATGCGTTTTTATTCCTGGTTCGACTAGAATTATGAATATCATGAAGTAAATTGGTGGGTGGGATTTTGTAACGTGAGACATTTTAAACACAAGAATTGAGCTCGTATAGTAAAGTACAGGAAAATGTCAAAGTTCCGCCTGTAGAAGGGGGTGCAAAAAAATCAAATTACCAAAATTCAGCTCAAAAGGGATGAGAGGGTTTCCGGACTTCAATGAAGTATTTATTCAAGACTCTCACCTATACTTAAAACGTACAATGTACATATTAAACTAATTTTTTGTTCTTTATTTTTAAAGGAATACAAAGAATTTATTTGTGCATCAAATATAATACGACGATCGGAGACGTCTTGCTACCAGGATGTAACCAGATATGCTCAGGAGAAATTATATCCATGAACATCCGAATGTTCCAAAAGATGATTCCGTTCGAAGAAGCGTTTAATGAATGGCGGGGTAAAACTTACAAGTCAAAAGGTGGAGCAGTGCATCGAGTATTTTACGCATTGCCCGGAAAATCAGATTCCAAAAGGGGAGGAAAGCGAGTCTGAGAAGGAATTTTTTGATTTAATTGAACATTCTGAATCAAAACGCGTCAGAAGCTTAGAGGGTTGTTACCAACGTACATAAGAAGGAAAATACTTAGCCGCCTTACTGCCGTGCTCGTTTTATAAAATGTGCTCGTATTTCCATCAAGGAGATTCACTAGCAATGAAAATGTTTGAAAAATGGAACCGAAAAATCGTTAACTAAAGCCCTCGTTAACTTACAACTACGGAGAATGAATTCCATGGATATACATTATCTCAATAAAAGTTTTGTCAATAATCAGTAACTTCAAGCTTACGTATTAAAACTATAACCAAAGCGATGGAGTAGTTTTTCCAATGGCAGATCTCAAAACAGGCTGTGATATCGATTGAAACTAGTCCTTTTAACATTACTGTATAACGTGTACATATTTAATAGAAACAAGTTGACGAGTAAGTGTTTATTCAAATTTTAATAAAACTGAGTAAAAGTGCATACCTAGGTCATGCCATGTCAGTTGTAGCAAAGTGGTAAAAAAAAATGCTGAATAATTTCTGTATTGTAAAGTACAACTGCTGAAAACATATTGAAATATTGAGATGACGTTATTTCGTATTTTCGAGGAAAAAATTCCAAACATTGGAAGAAAATGCAATTTTTATTCTTCAGAGGTCAAAATTCAGGGGGAGAAAGTTTGGTAAACTCTACGGGGAAGCTGGAAGAGTGAATGCCTGTGCGAAAGATGCTGGGGGCTGGGACTCAATTTTTTGAAATCAAACCGAGTACCATAAGGCAAGAGTGCAAGATTTCGTACTCTTATGAAGTTTGAAAAATTCAAAATCAAAAAATTAAAACCGGAAAGAAATTTTTACACCATTCCACTTTTTAAAAAGAAATCTTGAAAAAATGAATGATTTAAAACTGAAATAAAAAATAAAATTTTTGACACTCCCAAAAAAAAATCTTGAATTTTGGCAGACATCTTGTTATCCGTTTGTTTTACTCAGGGTCCGGAACCACTTGGGAGAACAACCAAAAAAAGACCAGGGGAACCACTTTTTTCACATTTTCAATGAGAACCAGCACCAGAAAACCAGTTGAAAAAAATTTATAAAACCATTCCCAATAAAGGGAAAACCAGGGAGAAGTAAATTTGAAACTAACATAACCACCAGAAACCATTTTTTTATCTAGATTAAAATAGTTTAAGAGCACCAAGAGCAGCAGCAAACCCAACCTTGATTTTTATTGCTAAACTAGTTATTCAAATTTCAATTATTTCACAAAAATTTGATAAAATTACAAAAACTATACGCAGATCTAATTTGACTTCAAAATTGAAGTTTAGTTAAATTTTGATGTGTTATTTTTTGAAAGTACAAAAAAAAAAACAAAAAAGACTGAACTGGGAGCACCGAACCACTTGGAACGGGGAGAACCAGTACCCTAATTGGAACCACACACAAACCAGGAGAACCATTAAATTTCTTGACTCCTGGAACCAGAACCAGAACCCCACCAAAAAAAACTGACTACGGAACCACTTTAGAACCAGAACCGGAACCATTTCATCTCAAAGGTTAAAGAGCAGCGCCAGAAGCACCAAAAAAAAATTTTCAAATGGTTCCGGACCCTGGTTTTACTGCTTAAATCTCAACTTCGGTTAAAACTTCTGCCAATTATATCTTGTGCGATATGGTGAAATTTGCTGTATCTCGTCTAATCGAAGAATCATGATTTTCAATGTATTTTTTTCAAAAAGTAGAAATTCAATTATGGATTTAGCAAAGGATGAACAATTTTATTAAATCTGCCGAATTTCTGGCTAGAATCCCCAATTCGCTGAACCTCGATTAATAGGATCATGTAGGTAATGTGATTCAGTTTATTAATTATTTTGGGATAAAAAATTACCAAGAAAATTTTCTTTCATTAAGGAAAACCAATAAATCATTTTATCAAAAAACCAATAATCAGTTCCTAGATTGGCGCGAAGATCATGTGTTCTAAATTCATCTTCATCTGAACTCATATTAAAATTCCGCCTCGTTTTAAAAATCAGAATTTCAACTCTACAATAACGATGATCAAACAAAATACTGAAATTTTATTCGACGTTGTTTTATTATAAAAAAATTGGATGATATAAAAAACCCGGCAATATTGATATTTTTTCATGACGATATTTTTTATTCATTTCGAATACGAAAATTTTAAATACTCTGATTGAAAAGTACATCGAAAATCACTTCTTTTATAATCGATCATGTATAATTACATTGGTTCGAATACGTTACTTATTTTAGGTAGGTATAAATACGAATTGGGAAATAAAATTAATTAAATCGTACGATATAATACGACTCGCGAAAATTTACCTATCAACTTAGATAAAAAATTAGGTCCTACCACATCATTAAAATAATAAATCGAAGAAAAAAAAAATGAAAATCAAAGGCCAGCTAAACACTTCGACACTTGGAAACAATATGCTCCTCATCACCTCGTTAATCCTTCATTTCATCCTCCACAATCGAAGGTCAAAATAATAAAGACTTATAGCATACTGACAGAGAATTTTCGCATTAACGTATGGTAAATTACGATTTCACACCAAAAAGGGATATTTCTTCTAGGGGCCTATCATCATTTAGCCCTTCTTCCTTAGTATTAGCTGCATTTATGCGGTATTCCATTCAACTGCGTCAGTAATACCTTTCAATTCTGGGTAATTCTTCCTCGTACCTTGTTTAAACCCTTTTGTTGATCTTTCGACGTCCTCATACCAATGTCTGTCTCAAAAACGTTTAATATACTCGTGAATGAACCCCATCTAATCCTGAAAAAAAAAAAAACCCCCAAAAAAAAACAAAAATTGAGGGCGGACACAGCCCTCATTCATAAGCTTGGTTACTTTACCTCAAAATCTGGTGGCAGTGTCCGCCCTCAATTTTTGTTTTTTTTGTTGTTTTTTTTTTATTAATCTTTCATGTTTTGGTATCATTGCAAACTTTTTTTGCAGTGTTTTTTTTGAATGAAGTGCTCAATTGGGTCTCCGGGACGGATTTTATTAACTTTATTATGATATCACAACATTTTATTATCGAAAATTAAGTATTCATTTTGTTTTTTACAAAAGTTTTTTGGGGCGGATTTCACATTTTATATCAAGCTTTTGTTATCAAAATTTTTACAGGCGTTAGTTTTTGCAGCAATCTCGTTTGCGTTTTTTTCTGTCGGGTGGGGGCGGGACTATCTTTTTTTGGAGACTTTTTCGGGGATATCAGTACTTTTTTTTTCTACGTAGTCTTGATACTTCAATTCTCCGAGTTGTAATTTTTTCCTCCATTTCTTTCATTCTAAAATGTTTTTCAGAATAGTTTTCAAATTTATCATTTTTTTTTAATATTGAAATATTTCTATAAAATTTTTTACTTTGAAAAACATTTTTCAACTGAATTCTTAATTTAAAGTTTCACGTTATTTTTTTTCACTTCACATTTTCATCACCACTAAACTTGCTTTATTTGCCTAATTACTTGATAATATAATTTCATTTTGGCGAAAAACAAATAAAAAATTGCAATTTGACAAAAAAAATTCAAAAAAATGCTGGCTCCATGTAGCTCGAACTCGAGACCTTCCGCGTGGCGAGCCCCGACTCAGTACAAGCAGCCAGGTGGTACCAATGGCGGCGCGGTGATTCCTTCTACAACGTGTATAATTGTTCAAAAAATTTCCGTTACAAAACTTTTTTCATCAAATTACAGTTTACTTCAATGTGTAGAAAAAGGTACGATCGTTAGAGGGCATTAAACGTATTTGAAATTTTTTACACAAATACTGATTTCAATCTTCAGTTAACCCCAATGCTCAACGAGGTTACCGGTTTTTTCACAATTTGAATTTCAAATTGGCTCTAAATTTTGAGCTTTGGAAAAATAAAAAAGCTCTACCAAGGGTTTTTCAGTTCAATAAATCGATTCAATTCTGAACCTGTTTTTGTTTATGTAGCTGCCAAAATCGTAAAAAACCCGTACGTGAATTTTTTCAGGGGGGGGGGGGGGGGGGGATATCATGGTTTTTTTACGTAGTCTGCCTGGTCTCATAAATGCAAACTACATTGTACTTCGACGTAATTTTTTTTCAAACAATTTCTTCCCATACTAAAATTGTTTCAGAACATTTCCAAATTTATTATTATATTTTTTAATATTGAAATATTTCTATAAAAATTTCGATTAACATTAAAAAAAAACAATTTCCAACTGAATTCTTAATTTAAATTTTCGAACTTCAAATTTTCGCTCAGTTCTTTAAATAGATCTTTCATTAATCAACAGGCTGTCGGCAATAGTCCAAAATACATTAGCAACACCATAATGTTTACATTTTATTATCCGGCTGGCATATTGGAGTAAAACTCAGAAAAACTCCTTGTCGAATCTCTGCATTTGGAGCTGCAAACCGGTTGTTTGTGCCAGACGAGTCTGCTGGACTTAAATAAACTCCTGCAGTAAATACTTGAAAAAGTATTTCCGATGATGCTCTGTAATGTTAATCTGGGGTTGTCTTTCATTTTTAGGAGATTCGCATATGTAAAGGACTTCCTTCATCGTATTAAGATTCTTAATGTCTTCCATGATTGGTAAAATCGAGAGATACATTATGTCCGAACGCCAACAGTTCAAAATTTCGAAACACTTCGGCGTCATGGCAAAAATTGGAAGCAGCGAAACAGAAACCCCGGTTCTTCGCCAATACGATGTGATCTGGCCTTTTTGATTGAAAAAATTTTAATGAGAGACAAAAGGTTGTAATTTTGCCAATCGGCGCCAATATTGGCGCCGATTGGCAAAAATTACAACCCTTTGTCTCTCATAAAATTTTTTTAAAATAAGGGTACATCTTAACATTGGTATATGAGCGGAGCTTGGTCCAATAGGTAAATGTTTATTCCTGGTTTACAGAGCTCTAAACACAGGGTAAATGATTATTAAGTGGTAGCACTGATTTGGTCAGGTTATCAAATATGTTGCCTAAAAATCTCAGAATTTTTCTCCGCTGATTCATAGTCCAAATATCTCAGAGATCAATAATATTTTGTCAAATTCGTCAACTACTAATATAACTTTTTATGGTAAGTAATGTTGTTTCAGACTATCCAAAAACAGGATAAGGATGAAACTCCCTGTTCAATAACATCGAATTTCCCAGCGAATATTTCCGTCAGATACTTACAGCGAAGACCGAATTCTCTTAATATATTTTGGCCTTGGCTCCAGAAGCATGACCACCATTTTGCAAAAGGATCGAACCATAATTTGCGATCGAATTGATTAATGCATATTCTTAGTTTTTTTCTCAGATATGCACGGAAATCGCTCAACGTGGATATAAACTACTATGTAGGTTTCCAAAGTGTCTTCGAAGAATTCTCATTTTGAACAACCTTCAACTTTGTCAATAGTCTTAAATTTTGATACCTTGGATCTTTTGTTTTTTATCCGTCATCAATGTATAACCATTTCTTCAAACGAAACATTGAAAAATCCTTGATCATTTGGGGTAATTCATGGTTTACCGAATCGGGTGGCGCAGCTAAGTAAACTGCTTTATCAACCACACCGCTATAAAATCAATAAGAAGGCCATCTTATCGACGTACAATTTTGTTTGAACAAGTTCTGAGAATGTAATAGTGTGGGAATCATTTTCACTAGTTTCTTCGACTCACGGGGAGCAATAAAATATTTACCAGGACCAGGATTATGATACGGACGATCATTATCTAAAAAAAAAAAGTAGGTGCCGTACTTAGTACTCAATAAACGAAATCGTAAGAAAAGCAAGATACAAAATGACCCAAAAGCATTTTAGACTATGAATCATTAATCATAAAGAACTCAACAGTCACACACATTGCTAAATTTATTCAATCTCAGTTTCGGCCCCAACCCGCCTAAATTTCAAATACCAAATTTCAGTCCCTTACAACCAACCATTTGTACGGCTGTGAAGGCTATCGCTCCAGCCTCCCCCTTCTTCTCCTATATCTACAGATCTCTACAGATTCACATCGTGATAGACTACACTTATGTAACCCTAGCTATCTTGCGATGGCAATAACCTTTGTGTAAGAATGTTTTTAATCAAATATGAGCCTGGGATTGAGTAAGTCAAAAATTAATTTTTACTGTTCATAAACAGTGTATCTACGGATCAGATAGAGTACCGCGGGGCAAGAGTACGCACATGATGTTTAAAAATCTGCCAAAAATCGAATTTTCAACATTTTGAAGAGGTTTTTGTTTTAGGCACTACTTTGATCCTTTGTCTATATAAATTCATTCAGGAAAAAAATTTCGGATCACTAGAAATATATCAAAAATTGATTTTCCGAGAGGACCTCGATTAGTACTCTTGCGTCTTGCCTTCAATTTTGTGAAAAAGTGAAATGCAACTAATAGTTTGTTTACAGTAGAAAGCATGTAGTAAGAGCTGTAAAATATCACGAGAAACATAAAAATAATTAATTGTTCTATCCACTTGAAATCTATTTCCCCCAGTACGATATGAAAACTTCGAGGTCAATTTCAAGCATGGTGTTCACTAAATAAAAAAAATCTGTAAAAATTCGTAAGGAGTCTGGCCCGATCAGAGTTGAATTTGGCTCCAAGGACTTTCGGACTCCTAAATGTCTCAAGTGGTATCAATCACGACTAGAAATAATTATTCACAAAATTTAGGATCCCCACTCCCCTCCTTTTTGGAGTTATGGCCGTTTTATTGCATTATTTTCAAGAATTTTTATTGCAATAAAAGTGAAGGGAATTTTCCGTATGCATTGGTACAAAGTTACAGCTCATAAAAGTGTATTTATCAAAATTTTTTCAACCATTTTGGTGCACATCTTCACATTTTTTCATCCAATTGAAATTTTCAATAAAAAACAACAAGTAGGGCTAGTTGTACATTCAATAGTTAACGAACGGTTGATGGTTAACCAACGGATTCAAGAATTCTCATTGGTGGAAACCATCAGTTAACTACCAACTGTTGGTTAACTATTGATTGTACAACCGGCCCACAGAGATGCAAAGAGCGACCAGCCTGGAAGAATTATTAAACAATCTTTTATTTTTATGTAGAATTTCCCCGCGTATTTGGTTTTGGACATTTTTTTAAACTAGGGCCCGAAAATTAGGGAAATCCACACAGAAATGTTTTTTTAGCGCATTTTTCAATTTTGATCATTTTATGCGGATGGAAACTACTAAATCCTCAAAATTCACTTCTTTGACACGAAAAATCAGTAAAAATCTGATTTTTGAGACTTTGAGAGAAATGAACGCGAGGGTGTTTATCGGAGTATTTTAATCCCCGAACACGAATCTTACGTTAATTTCTCGATTTTTGGTATAGGTAACTGAAAATTTTTCTTCGAAAAAACGACTTTTCTCTACAGTTTTTGTAATTTTCGGCTCATAGTTCAGAAAAAATGGCCAAAACCAAATATGCAGGGAAATTGTACATAAAAAAATAATTTTTCAATGGTTAGGTATAGGTACTCTTCGCTTAAATGGTATTTTTTATGATCGTAAAATTAAATGACCAAAAAAATTCGCAAAGTTTTATGCAAAAAAGTCACGATTTGGAAAACGCACTTCTTTTTAATTTGATAATTTTGCACGATTTGACTGATCGTTAGACATTTTGTTAATGTTTGGTACGAACTCGAGCACCATTTTGGAGAGAGGAAGGTAATTTTTTAAGGTTTTTTGAGAAAACTCGGATACATAGTTTAATATTGCAAAAAGTAGGTAAATAGAGTTGGAGAAATTAACTATGCCACGGTCACTGATCGAATGACTTCCCTCCATCCAGTCAACACATTCAGTAACATTACTGCATCAAAAAAGCGATTTTTTTTGTCAAAGTAGATAAATGATTATGAATTATTATTGTAAATATAAAGCGTACCGTGTTACATATAAGGGTAGCGAAGAACGATGAAATTGAAATGCACGGAACTAACAAAAAAACAATGATAATTTAGTAGAAT
>JAVBJF010001096.1:0-21249 GCA_033439095.1 Pseudococcus viburni
AATGGTTTCCCGAATAACTTCTCAGGATTTGGTTTTACGCAAAAGTAGCTCAGTACTTTTTTGTTCTACGCTCAATTTCACAACATTTTTGTATGAAAATTTTTTTTGTACGACCAACAGCAGAGGAGATAGAGAGTCCGAAGGGAAGGGGGTTTTGGAAAAAATATGATATAATTTGAAAACGCGATAATAGGTATAAAATCGTACTAAGCTGTATATTTTGGGTATGAAAAATAGTAGTGTTATGTTAAATTGATGGTATTAATACAACTTGACCCACCTTCCCTCCATATGTGCCTACCCACCTTACCCACTTGTTTTATATTTAGCCTTAGTAATATCATGACTGAAGGGTGGGGGAGGGGTGGACACATTGGTAGGGGGGAGGAGAGGGTAAAAATGCTTCTTGATAATCTTTTCCCCTCATTTATATGCCACTCCCTCCCAAACCCTTCAGTCATATTACTAATGGCTAAATAAAAAAAAGTGGGTAAGGTGGGGTAGGCACATAGGGAGGGGGAAGGTGGGTCAAGTTTTTATTAATACCATCAATTTACATAACCTACTAATTTTCATACCCAAAATATACAGTTTAGTACGATTTTATACCTATTATCGCGTTTTCAAATTATCCTCATATTTTCCAAAACCCCTTCCTTCCGGACTCTCTATCTCCTCTGCTGTTGGTCGTACAAAAAAAAATTTTCATACAAAAATGTGAAAATTGAGTGTTAAACCAAAAAGTACTGAGCTACTTTTTGCCGTAAAACCAAAATCCTGAGAAGTTATTCGGGAAACCACCACCCCCATTTTTGAGGGGGGTGGAGCCTCCATAAAAAAATTTAGCACGGGGGGTCTAGGGGGTGCGGATTTTTAGAGGTTAGTCGGGGATAACCCTCGACAATTTTTGGCGATAAAATCTGGCTAGCTAAAAATGTTTTTTTTTCCTCTTATTCGCCTACACTAGAATTCAGGAGTTGGCAAAATTTTTTCGAGAAAAATAGTTTAGAGTTTGAAAAAATTTTATAGAGATAGAACAAAAAATTGAGAAATAGAACGTTTAAAAAATGGCAAAAAATAGATTTTTTGGACTGTGAAAAAAAAACGTTTGCTTGCGCGGGTTCGCACTCGCACGTGGTAAAAAAAAGTGAGTCACAAAAGAAATTATCCTAGTCCGGCCGCGCGTCCATATTTACTGAAAAAATGGTAATCACCTCACTTGGAAAAACGTAATTTTAATTTTACAGCAAGACCCGCTGGATCACTAGATCACTGGAACCATTAGACACTAGAACCATTGGAACATTTGGAACTACTAGAAATTGCCCAAGAACCACTACCTATTCCTAGAACACAGGTGAATGCAAAAAAAAATTCAAAACATGCAAAATTCAATTCTGTAGACGATGAAACTTTAAAAATCGCCCACAAAATTCAGCTATGAAGAGTACAGGAATATTTTCATTTTCAATTAAAAAAAATTAATCATAGCAAAAGAGGTAATTTTTAGCCATAAATTGCCCTGAAAATAGTAATTTTTAACTGAAAATGATCAAAAAAAAAAAAAAAACGGATTAAAATGCAAAAAATTCCGAATTCTTTGAAAAAAAATCAATTGACAAATTAAAAATTCAAAATAATTATATGTGAACCTAAATATAATTCTTTGAATCGAACTTGAATTTCTTAAACTCAAGTACAGAAGTCTTAAAAGAGTATAATTTTGGGGAGATCACTTCGCTTATATCTGCCTCTTAAGGCCGAAACTTGATGTTGGCGGGGAGGGGTGTGTAAATAAATTATAATCAATTTTAGGATTTCGAATGATAGGTACTTTACAAATTTCTTCATGAGCAAATAAGTATCCAACAAAAATTTAGAAATTAACTTCTGGGGGGAAAAGGACGGACGAATTTTTTCACATGTAAAATGCCCCTTTCTCCTCCCAAAAATCCTAAAAAATAGTTTTCTTCGATATTTCCCCAAATTTTAAATCATAAAGTCTGAGAAAGATAAGGATTTTCCAAGAAGAGGGGGTCATGTAATATTTTTCAGAACGTTGTGTTTCAAAAAAAAATTGTTGTAAACAAATACTTTTTCATATTTCGGTCGTTTTTTTATGACTTCTCGTCATTTTCGAATTTTAGGTTAAATTCTGACATCTGAAAATTTTGACTTTTTTCGACTATTTAACCTGTACTAAGAAATGTTACTGCGGTTACTTGAACTTTTTTTTGATTTCTGAAATGTTGATATGAAAATTTTGTAATTTTGTCGAATTTAAAATTCTCGCACATTCCTCAAAAATTTGCAAAATTCCCAAACAGAAAATACCAATTGAACAGGAGTCGTTTTTCTAACCCACCCCCCCCCCTCCTCTCCAATATTCCCTTAACTTTGCTTTTAAATTAACTCACACCGTTGTATATGTAGGTATTAATGCACATTCAAATATGTACCAGAATTTTTTTTTATGAATTGGGAGGGGGAAATCAACTTACCTACTAAACAACATTGGGAAGAATCTTCATTTTTTTCGAGGTGTCGATTTAAAAATGTTTGATTTTGAAAATTTTAGAAATATAAACAAATATTGCCCACTTAATATCAAATAAAACCTTTCAGAAAAAAAATTTACACAAATAATTGAAAAAAAATGGACTTAAACAGCTGAAATTATTCCAAGGTTTTTGACACTTTATTTCTACATCTCATTTGAATTTTTTTCAGAAAAAAAGCAAAGATGGGTTCGAATACCTAACTCTAGCTTGAAAATTCATTCATCTCGATGAGCATCGCTATTTCCAAAAACTTCATTTAAACCAACTGAACATCATCGAAGCACACCAAGCTTCGCCGAATGAAACGAAATGCAAGCCCAACACAATAATGGAACGGCGATTACAACTGTACAACAACTGCTGGAACTGCACCATCGTACAGTGGTATTTAACCTTTATGACACTAACCCGATCTTCTTATACCATACAGAGGGACCAAATAAAATGTACTGTAGCTATAATACGCCCAAGACGCCATAAATTAATGATGTAAAAACATTTCATGTATAACATAATGTCTCCTACATCGTTTTAATACGTAGTTGGCCAATGTACCACATGTTCGCCTTTTATTTAAAATTATGGTGAAAAAATAATTGTCAAATCGAGTTTATCGGTCATAAAAAAAATGCCCAAAATATGCGGAAGTTCTTCATCAAACGTTGGCTGTAATTCCAGGTAATGTTGAAATATATTCTATCAAGTGCAAAAAAAAATTACTGATTTAAAACCTGTTTGATGGTTGAAATAGATGAAGAAATTTAGATACCAGGAGTGATAATTTTTCTACTTTTTCCAAAAGTTGAATGGGGATAGATAGCACAAAAAGTTGTATTTAGATCTCACAACGATGGATGTAGAAAAATTTCATCCCCTTCTGAATCGCATTCACTTCTCCCCACCAGACCCATAAAAATTAAATTAATGTTCAAAAAAAATTTTGAATTTTTTTTTCAAAATTGTTTTAGTACTACCATAATGGATGTCTTTATCCCTCAAAAATAGTATTGGCACCCATTTTTTCGGGGGTCATGTCGTCATGTCATTTGAAAGTTTACTTTTTTCACACACGCTTTTTCAATATTTATTAAGACAAATCAGTCAAAAAAAATTATTTTAAAAATATTTTTCTTCAATTGATAATATTGTGAATATTTTATTAACCCCCAAAAAATGCATCAGTGTCGATTACCTATCCATTTTTTTTCAATTTAAAAAAAAAATTTCTTAATGCATTTCCCTACTCTGAAAAAAGATGATGAGAAATCACCATTGGATGATTCAAATCAGTTGAAATATCGATACACGTGTTACGTCAGGGAATTTTTTCAAACAATTTTTTCTTCATTTTGTTTTGAATATTTAAGCAGGGGCGTACGATGATAGGGGGAGGAGGGAGCTTCCCCCAGGCGGAATTTTTTGCTCGTGAGTTGGGAAAATTGAACATTTCAACACATTAGTTTGGGAAAATTTGTCATTTTCCAACTGATAAAAAAATGCCTTTTTTGGGCATTAAACACACAATTTTTTTCAAATTTTCGCCCTCCCTTCGCTCGGGCATGGGGCATTAACAAAATTACAATTATATGAATTATTTCAGTCAATAATGCAAAAAAAGTTTCCTCCCTTGAAAATCTTTCTGTTATTCCAAGTCTTTGTACTCATTTTCCACCCGCCGAAAAAAAGCTTCCGACGTCATTGTATCTACTTGATAAATCAAGTTGGAAAATTTTAAGCTTAAAAATTGAAATCAGGGGTATCGAGAAACCTCATTCTAAGTCCTCGAAAAAAAATTTGGTGGAAAACGTCCCGTTTTAGAAATTTGATCCATCCGTGAAATCACCTCCCAACAGGGGCGTGCAGACATAATACTCTACCGGACAAATGTCCGGTAGAGTTTGGGGTTGGGTGGGTGGGTGGGTGGGTGATGTTGGGAGATGTCGGATGGTAAAAATGAATTAAAGTTGGAAAGTTTGCAAAAGAAATGAAAAAGGCAAAAATAATATTAGAGATACAGATACCTAACATGCATTTTGCTTCCTTATCCTTATTATCCTTTAAATCTTATTTTATGTAACAAGTGAATTTTAGATTGAGAGGTGATTTTTAAAATTATTACCTGCATTTAAATTTTCACGCTGCTAAATTTTTATTGAAAAATCAATTTGAAAAATTTTCAAAAAATACCGGGTTTGACAATTGAAAAAAAATAAGAATCGGTAATGGATTTATTAGACGTTTTTTGAAAAATTGATTTCAATAGAAGTTGATTTTGATTTTCAAGTATGATTTTATTTACATGTAGGTACCAGAGACGAAACAATGGGGGTGTGTAGGGAGTGGTTCACCCTCACATTCATATTTTCTCAAAAAGTTAATAAATTTTCATTGTAAATTGGTAAATTTTGTTGTAATTTGGCAAATTTTCTTTTAAAATCGGTAAATTGTGATGTAAACTGGCAAATTTTCTGAGAAAGTTCGCAAAATTTTGCTGAAAATCCAAAATTTTTGAAAAGGTGTTGATTTATAATGAAATTTTCTGATTTTTTCAGAAAATTTGTTGGGAAAATTTACAGATTTACATCAAAATTTGACGACTTTTTTGAAAATTTTCTCATCAAGTCAACAAATTTTTGAAAAAATCACAAATTTTTACCATGTAGCAAAAGAAAAAAAACACGAAATTTCGTTAAAAAAAAACTTTGAAGGGCACGAAATATTTATTCCAAAGTGATAGAATTTTTTCAGACAACAAACCGTTGAAAAGCGAATTATTTTCTTCCCGAAAATCATAAATTTTTCAAATCTTGGCCCTCGCTTTCGCTCGGGCGTATAAAGTCTAAAATATATATCAGAAATAGAAGTTGAGGATTTCGCATTCCTTTCAATGCTACATTATTTATAAAAAATGAAGAAATTTCAACTTTTGGATGCATTTTTCTTGAAAAATTTTCGCCCTCGCTTCGCTCGGGCTCAGTAAATTCACACAATTCAGTTTCAAAATTATGGTATGAAACCTTCTTCCTTGCAGCCCAGACAATTGACTATTTTCAAGTGAAAACAATAGTGACAATCGCGAATGGAATTTTCAAAACTTTAAGATTTTTTTAGAAAAAAGAGAGGAGTGCAATAAAGAATATCGTGTTTTTTTGGGAATGAAAAAAATAACACGAAATTTCAGTTTCTGGATACTTTTTTCTTCAAAAATTTTCGCCCTCGCTTCGCTCGGGTTCGATAATTTGCACACTTTATTCTCAAATTTTATAATACATATGGGATTATTTCTTTTTTCCATTCCCAGACAATTGAATATCTATTTAAAAACGAAAACGTTTTTTTCCTTCGAAATTATCAAGGGTCTTCGTGCAATCTCCAATAGAATTTTCAAAAAATTTTGATTTTTAAAAATTTCCATTTTTCAAAAAACTACCTACGAGTCGGCAAATTTGGTCCTAAAATTATTGTTAAAACTCAAAATATTGGAAAAATTCAACTCCCGCGAAAAAATCCAGTATTTTGATACCCATATTGCTTTTTTTGCTCTCATCAGTGAAGGGTGGTGGTGGGTGGGTGGTTAAAATTCCAAAAAATGTCCGGTAAAGTTTAAGCTCTCTGCACGCCCCTGCCTCCCAAATAAAAACTTTGTGGTCTCGCTACGCTCGGCCTGATTGTTTTCATGTTTTTCCTTTTTCATAATTCAAATCCTAGAGAAGTCATTTTTTCGTATTTTTCCTCAAAATTATTACAATTAATATTCATTATATTTTTTTCTCCATAAAACTTATTTTTGTCGTTTAAAACCCAATTTTTCAAAAGCTTTGGCCCTGCGATCGGCCTCTTTGTATTTATTCTTAAATAGTTTCAAAGTAAAAGTGACCAATTTTTTATTCAAGTTTGTTAATCTAAAACACGGTTCTATTGCACTTTGAATTGGAAGTTTTCAAAAATTTTCTTTCATTTTTCTCGGATTCACATTAAAATAAAAACTTTTTCAAATTAAATTATAATTATTTTGAAATTTTTTACTCTCGTTTCAATCTAGATAAATACCTTGCTTCGCTGAGGACAAATGGACAATTTTATGTTAATAATCGCTGCTTTATAGTTGGGAATTTTAAGAATTTGAGTTGGGATTTTCATCGACCCCCCCCCCCCTGGGAAATGCCTTCGGTACGCCGCTGTATTTAAGCATAAGTAACATTTCTTGAGGACCCCTGAAAAGTAAGGTGACGATTAAAAATTGTTGCTAATGGTATTTTTCAGTAAAGACATCTACATTAAAATCATTCTGGGGAAAAGATTGCCAACATTTTTTTCAATTTTTCCAATGTTTGAAATTTTTTTGGAACACAGTTAGATTTCAGGGTCCAGTGGTAAGGGGAAAATCTGTAAAATTTTCGTCACGTCGCACAGTGGGTCAGGTGACCCTCTAAAATGCTCTTTTTGCACAAAAGCCTTCAAAAGTCGTTCAAAAAGTGGTTAAACCTTATGTTTTTGAGGTCGTAGATTTCAAATTTTGAGGATAAAAAGGTTTTCGAAGAAGGAGTGGGGCAGGAGTGGGGGGTCAAAATTGAAATTTCACAACAATGTCGTGTAATATGTCAAAATATATATTTTCGAGGTCGTAGATTTGCGAATTTCAACATCGAAAATTGAGAGGGTGGGGGTTGGGTAGGGGGGAGGGTTTATTTCGAAATTTTCACAATGATAATTACATGTTTTCGCAACCTTTTTTCACAATCGTTTTTTCGGGCTACGCTGATATTAACAACACAGTAGCAGTGTTGCCCACTTAATTCCATGATGATTTTTTTTCGCACCAAAACGAGCGTTTTGGCCAGGGGGGGTCTCCTGGCGCCACTATGAGTCGTTTGAGGTCCAGGCACAACTTTTTTGCAATCCCCATTGATTTTTTTTCAAAATTGCAAAAAATTATCACTCTTAGAAGATACCTATTCTGATAGGGCTGTTGAAACTACGTCATCCAAGGTCATATTTTATCAAAAAGTGCGCAAATGGGGGAAAAAAAAATATTCATTTTGTACGTATTTATTACTGAATTTTTTTCATAAATTTATAAACTTTATTGTTAAAAAAATGAAGTTATATGACAATTTTGAAAATAAGTAAATTTGTAGCTATAAAAAAAATGCGCTGAAAAAGTTGAACTGGTGGGAAAATTCCAAAATGACGTCAGTTTCAACAGCCCTATATCATCTGTTCTTTTTTCTTTTTTTTTGGTGAAATCCACCTACCTAAATGGTATACTAAAAATTATGGACAGGCATACGGTAGGTAAAATTTCCTTCATTCAACTGAATCAATTTTGCATGCAAAAGGACACATAAACTCCTAAATAAAAATTGACTCAAATTTTTCCAACAAAAAAACAACCCTAAAGTCTCAAAACCATATTCTGCTCATTTGCCTAGACGAATTCACAATGGGTATTGGATATGGCTGGCTAGCACCCGACTCTTCGACATCTCTTGCAAAATTCCACCAACAACCCCCAGTGGCCCTTTCATTGCTGACGATTAGAAGAATGCTCTTGGATAGCATCTTTGCACAGCTTCGGTCGAGGCCCATCGGACCTCTCTTATCAGCCGCCCTAGTCGATATCATCGGACGAAAAGCCATCCTGCACACCCGTAACACGCCGTGCGCAGGGTGGCCTTCTTTAATGTGGCCGTTTTTCTCTGCCAATAAATCGGTATTGAAATTTTATAACACAGTTCGTGTTATCACTGGGGTGGTTCCCGGTCTTCATTAGCGCCTCTCATAGGAATGTACGAGTTTGGCAAACACAGTCTACATAGGGAAAAAAACGCTCGGGTGCCCAAGTTGAGAGTGTCCATATAGAAGTCGCTTACTGCGGCTTGCTTTTAAGCAGGTGTATTCAGCGAATATATTTTGGTAGCTCACACCTTGAATTTTATTACAATCTTATACGGATGATAATAATTACAATACTATTCATAGGAGCATTATGCCTAGCTTCGATAGTGCCTGCTGAAAGAACCAAGCTCAATTTTGGGCTAATTGAAGGATCGCGAAGACGAGCCCTCAAGACCCTTATGTGGTTAAAAGGTACCACGGGACATGGCTTACGTGAAACCAGAATTCGAACGAATTAACTCCAAAATCGTTACGTTAGAAAGATTGAAAAAATTTTTCAAATTTCAAAAATTTTCTTATCCAAGGCTAATTTCAAAAGCATCACGATCGTGTTTAATTATCTACCTGATAAGACCGCGTCAACCGATACGAAGCCCATAACCCCGCATTCGCCTCGATGGCATTTTACATCATCGGAAATGCTGACTGTGAGAACGAATTCACACATTTTTCTCGGGTTAGAACTGTCGTTTGATAGCGGTTTTGTATATCGTCCCCTTGCATTATCGAACGAATAGACAGAAGAACATTTATACTTATTGTTTCGTTTCTCATTCTGCCACGTGTGGTGTGGTGAATTTGTTCGCCACCCAACCTACTCTGTTTTATTAGTACGTGCAAGAAAACGTCGCAAAAATTGACAATTTTTCGTGGCTTTACATTTTTCACGGATACTTCGTACGCGACAATTTTATGGAAGCTGCGTATCCGGCCATTTATATAATTCGAAGGTGAATTATTCCCCTTGAGTGTGAAAGCCATTAGGAGGATGTTTTGTCCATAATAGGTAATGTCGGTAGTTTGGCTTCATAATACGAAAATTTTTTCAGTTGTGTCTCACATATTACACTCTCTAATTTGTACGTGGAATTTTTCTCATCTTCACGTGTTTAAAGTTTTATTCTGTGATATTAATTTACCCGTATTGCCCGAGACGAGAGGTAAAAAACTTTAATATCAGAACAAGCGCAACTCGAGAAATAAATTTAGAATTATGCTGCGGGGGCTGGGGCAACTAACGAAAAATACCCAATTATTAAATTATTCCCGGTGGTAATAAAATTGGACAACGAATAATTACCTCTTTTTCTCAAAACTGATAACGATAGAAACGTTTCTATTCGGTTTCACATCGTTAATTTTGTGATACGATAATTAGAAAATTTTAATGCTATTTTATCAATCAATTATAAATTTACTTACCTTGCCCAACAGTTCATTATTGCAAGGAGAGCAATTAAGATTTCGACTATTCTGATGATAACCCATTGCCAAGGTTCCTCTTGAAGTTCACCTCATCCTCATGACGAGTTTAGCCTACCTCATGAAATATGATTCTAAAACCTGAAAAAAAAAATTCGTCAATTTACGTTTAGGTAATTTATATTTTCATTAAAATTGTTTTTGTAATCTACGACGAGTTGTTTTATTTATTCTGAATAAAAGTTTCGTTTATTTGTGGTTTCTTTTTTATAAAGCTTGCAAACTTTAATACCATATTTATGTTGATATGATATAAGAGATTAAGCGAGTAAACCAACGTGCAAAAAATACGCTAATAAATATTATACCTATACCATATTGGTATAGAAAAATGGCAAACAATATTTATAAAAAAATTTCAAGCACATGAGAGGCTTTTGAGTTTGAAGATAAATTAGGCTACACTGAACCTATCTGCTTGAGTCTTACTCGATAACAACTTCAACGAAGAGATAGGGTTGTAGAAAAAAAAATCACCCTAGGGGGCTGTTTTTTGTGACACGGGTACTTATAATTGGGATATTCCGCGGTAATACTTCGATTGTGAAAATGTGATTATAAACTGACGAATTTAGAATTGTGAATTTGATTAAACATTTCAGTGTTGGGGAACAGGAGTGTGTTTAATTTTTTGTTTCAGTTGAAAACTGGTTTTTAAAAATGCTTCTGTTCAAAGGAAATCCTTCACCCAAAGGTTAGCTTAACCCCAGGTAACGAAAAAAATTCTTCGCTTGTGGTTTTTATGCAGTTTCTTTTCATCGGTTGCATCTAGATGTCTGAAAATTTTTTTCGTCCTCGTTTCGCTCGGATAATAATTTTTTTTCTGGGATACAACGCAATAATGCCCAAAAAATTTGCATAATTTTTCGCGTTTTTTTGGGGGGATATACTACTTCCCTGAAAAATGGAATAGAATGATCAAACCTTCCAAATATTTGGAGAAAAAATTACAAAAACTTCTAGTTTCTGCCTGATTTGACCCATTTTGCGATTTTGGAACAACTTCAATCCCAAAATATTCGTGACTTCCCAAGTGGTAAATGTCTGGGGTAACAGGGAAATAAATCTAGATTAGTATCTTTTCTTGTTAAAATTATTTTTTTGTAATTTAAAAAGGTTCAAAAGCAAGAAATTCCTAAATAAAGTCAACATGGTCCCTGTCCACAACCCCCCCCACCCAAACCATACACCCAATCATAAAAAAAATCTGCAAATGTGTGGGGTTGCAAACATATCAAAAATGGGTTAAAATTTTCCCGAGCAGAACGAAATATTGATTGGAAATAAAATTTGAGCCATTTTAACCCCATTTTTTGAGCCTCAAATTTGGGTAATTTTCGAGTATTTTCAAAGAATTGGCAGTTTGTGACCTGTGAAAGTTGGGGTAGAGGTTCGTCAGAAATTCAACCCAAAAAACATCCAAATTGTTTTTGAGCAATTTTGAGAATTTGAGTCTTAAATTGAGTCAATTTTTGATTAATTTCAAAAAAAAAATTTTCTGAATGAAATTAAAACCCGCTTATTTCTTCAACTGAACTGTATGTAATTGATTGAATTAAGTACCTATCTTTATTTTTTATTAGTTTAGAGATGGTTCAGTCATGGCATTCCAATGAAATATTTGGCGCTTGAAATTACTAAAACTTGAAAGTTTGTGTTAAAAAAGTTTTGGGTCACATTTTTTAAAAACCCCTTTGACGAAATTCAACCTTTTTCGTAAGGTCAACTCATTTTTGGAAAAATTTTTCAAAAATTTTTAAAAATTTGGGGGGATCTTTTAAACTCTCAAAAGGGGCCCCAAAAAAATTTTGGGGGATATTTTTGAAATTTCTTGGGGGAAAAATTTACCCCCTTTCATGTTCACGGTGGGCAAAATTTTCGAGATTGATTTAAAAATTGGGCCTAATTTGGGGGGCTCAAAATTCTCAAAAAGGAAAAAAATTTTTGGGGGTGGGAAAATTTTAAATTTCGGGGGGAAATTAAAACCCAAATTTTTAAAAAAAAAAAGGTCAACCCGGGGAAAAATTAACCCAAAAAAGGGGTTAAAAAAAGGGTAAAAAAAACCAAAAAAAGGGCAAAAAAAGGGTTTTTTTGGGGGGTTTGGGGAAAGGGGGCAAAACACGGCCAAGGGCATTTGGTAAACCGGCTATTTTTTGAAAAAAACAAAAAGGGACTCAATTTTGGGCTCAAAAAATGGGTTAAAATGGCCTCAAATCTTTATTTTCATCAATAATTGTCGGTTTCGGTCGTGAAATTTTCCCATTTTGATATCGCAACCCAAGGTTTCGATTTTTTCAAAACTTAATTTTTTTAATCAAAGGGGGAGAAAATCACGTGTTTCAAAACTTTGAAAATTCCACCACGGCGATTGTGCCCAACAAAGTTTTTTTTCCTCAAACTTTTGGTCATGGACCCGGAATGAAACCCAAAAATACTTTGGCGTTTGATTTTTTTTGTTCAGCATACCGCATAAACGCCTACGAGGTAATCATTGTGCCAAAAAATGTCGAATTTTGGCAAAAATCCGCACATTGGAGGGCCCAGCACCCCCATTCTGGGCCCGTGACCAAGGGATGTGGGAATATATTTGGAGTCAGGGGATTGTCTAGCCTACCAGAATGTGAAAAAATGTTTGTCCCCGTCAAATTTTAAAAAATTGGGAAAAAAGGGGGTCTTCAGGCCTCAGCTTCCTAAATTGTACCGGGGCAAAAATCCCAAAATTTTCGGTTTTTTGGGAAACTACGGGACCCCATACCTACATACAATAAACCCAACTTTTTTTTTGTTCCAGCGAAAATGCACACACTAATTTCGATTTCTAGAGCACTTTGTGGCCTCTTGGACTGTAAGAATATTGATATTTGTTTTCACCCTCAATTTTTTGGCCAAAGAAAAGCGTTTCTAAAAAAAATTGAAACTTTTGATGGAAAATTACACGTCTAGTATAGAACATGATTATTCAGTCATTTTACAATTTTGAGGCTTATTTGAGAAAGATATTCGCAAAAAAAAACAGTTTTTAGCAAGCATTTTTATCCCTCTCCCTGGGGTTTCTGGAATGACTCCCTGAGATGGACATTTTTTAGTATGGATGTTTAATGAACACATTATGAACCCCCCCAAAAAACACGAAAAAAAATCATGCTTAAATTTTTCCGGTATGGTAAATTTTTTCTTATCTACCTGGACTGCTATGGAATTGTACGCATACTAAATCAAAAAGTTATACTTAATATCAATTTTTAATTTTTTCTTTTTAAATAAACAAGCTACATTCCATTTAAAAAATGAATCATCGTTCGTATCGCTTTTTTTGTTTTGTAAATTTTAGGAAAACAATATTTATCATTTTTTTTTGGAAATGGCGAGACAGTTCAACGTTATTCGTTCGAGCACGCCAAGATTCAAATGCTTCCCATATCAATCCATAACAAGAGATAAGAAGATTCGTTGCATACTAAAACCCAATGGCCCCTTTCATAGTTAATTCAAAATAAACAAAACAAATAATTAGCATCATTTAATATTGGATATTGGTAACGTTAAAATCGATGTAAATTTCCGAACGTAACCACTTTAAAACGTGTATGACTCAGGCCCCAACAACTGAAATTTTTTTTTTCATTCCGAATTCACGACTATGACTAAATCAAATTACACTCTCAAGTCTCTCCAAAATGTCATTTAATTTGTGAAATTTAACACATTGACGTGCGGTTGACCTAGTAGGGTGGACCGAAAACCAAAAATTTTCGATTTTTGAAAAGTTACCCCCCCCCTCCCCCGCAAAAGTTGTTGGGCTGGATAGGCTAGAGAAAAATAAAATAGAAAAATTCAAAATCGATTCATATTTTACGATCGCGCAGGAGCCTTCAATTCTTCGGAAATTGTCAAAAATTCAACATTTTCAGAAATTTTAAAAAATTTCAAAAAAAAATCAAAATTTATTGAAATTAATTTTAGAGCTTATTTAGGGCACCATTTGAAGCAAAAAGCACAACTTTTTTGAAAAAATCCATGTTTTAAAGTTTTTTTAAAGGGGCCTGTAGGATAAGGGGTCGAATACTGCCCTGAAAGCTTTTCGGACGATTCCACGGCCAAAAGGTGGACCATATCGAGGAAAAATTTTGACAAAATTTTGACCCCCACCCCGCTCACTTTCCGAATCAGGCAAAAACGTGTTTTTCAGGTTTTATTTTTTTCTAGCGTTGTTTCAAATAAAAAAGCTGAAATTTTTTCTCGTGGAATTCTTTACTAATATAGGGGTTGCACAGGAATTTTTTCGATTTTTTCAGTCACTACTCTTGAGTTACGCGCTTTGAAATTTTTCAAATCGTATCTCTCAAAATGCGACTAGAGTCAATCCACGAAATTTTTTTTAAAAGATGTATTTGTAGTAGGAATATACCATAAAATCTTTCAGAATTTTTCAAGTGGTGGAACGTGGTCAAAAAATTAAAAACCGCATTGGTATTGTGTAATACGCGTGAAACATCTCGGGGGCGTGAGACACTACTCCACAGTGACGCGTGGAAAAGAAGACAACATACGTTTCGCGCTCAAAACTACATGTATGTCCTATGTACATACCTAATACAATATGTGACCCTGCAGGGACAGGGTACCTAAGTCGGAAAACGAATTTTGCGCTAGAGCCAAAATACGAAAAAATGGGCAATTTTTTCAAAATTTTTTTTGCGTTTTTAAGTAGTTCGAACCTTTTTACAGCAGCTGTTACAAATTTCACTTCGGAAAAACCCCCATTACAACACGTTTTAAATGACGTTTCAATCGACAGAGGAAAAGGTACCTAAAGTCGGAACGTTAAAAAATAAATGTACATGCGCTGCAAATGCGGTCTGTTCAAAAGGTAAGCCTCGGGAGTTTACCAGACTAGAAAAAAACGTAAAATACCCATAGATTTGTGTGTGCAAATTCAACTATACTGAGAAATAGCATATATCTAAAATATTGTTTGTTAGAGAATATTAGAATTAAATGATCAAAAATGGGTGTAAAACAAAGTTAATTTTTTTATTTTCCTATTGTCCTAAGGTAATTTTTGACGAAAAACGAATTCCTCGTGAAATTTCAGCACAAGAAAAGTCGTTTCTGAAAGAATTTTTGATACCTAATTATACAGTGTGAAAAACAGGATTTCTTTTTTGTAATGCAGCTTTTTTCAAAACTAAACGCATCATAATAGTGAATTTTTTCATTTTTCTCTCTCCTGAAGTAATTTTTGACATCAGAAAGAAACGAATTCCTCGTAAATTTTTCAGGTTAGGAAAAAGTAGTTTTTTGGCAGCTTTTTCGACGCATTGATACATGAAAATCAAGAGTAAAAACTTAAACCTTTTTTCTTCAGAATTTTGTTTTATGGAATTCTTATTTCTCAATTTTAAATGTCTCTATCTCGGCGAAAAATGAACCTTGGAGGCTCATCAAGGTCTCAAAATGTTCCTCTTGGTCTCCTTCATCATTTTAGCTCAATAACTCATTTTGAAAATTCTGTCTTTAGGTACCTTTTCCCTGCACGGTCACATATTTATAAATAGAAATTTCAGGTTTTTTGACCACCAGAAAATAGCAGAAAGGGAAAGTTTTTTCTATAAGCCCAGTAGGGTATGTATTTTAATATGTCTGAACTTCCCTAAAATCAGTGAGTATTTTGTACCCTCTTTTGGGAGCATAAGGGTTCAAATTCTGGTTTTTGGCTATAACTTACAAAATTGTGCATTTACCAAAGAAAAGGGTTGAAACAAGAAATTTTAGAGCATTTAAAAAATAAACAATGTTGTTCTGGGCAAATGTTTTCTAATTGTTTAGCTAACCTATTTGGGTGAAAATAAGTCTTTTTTCTACAGAGAGTCCGCCCTTTCCCCACTTTAAGATGAATGGTCGGTTATAGATTTGGCCTTGTTGTGTTACATGAGAACAGAATATACCTACTACACAGAAGAACCACTCCTAAAAGTCGATTAACTAAATTTTTGGTAATTATTTTGCATTAATGGAAAATTTTCAATGTTAATTTTTTGAAGTCCACAGCCACCCCCCTACCCAAAAACTCCACGATGTGTCCTAAAAAAAGATTTGTAAATAACAACATTGTTCATTTTTCTAATGCTCTACAATTCTTGTTTCAAACCTTTTTTTTACTTGTAAATGCACAATTTGTAAGTTATAGCCAAAAAACCCAGAATTTGAACCTCTATCCTTTCCAAAAGAGGGTACAAAATACTCACTGATTTTAGGGAAGTTCAGACATATTAAAATACATACCCTACTGGGCTTATAGAAAAAACTTTCCCTTTCTGCTATTTTCTGGTGGTCAAAATCTGAAATGTCCTTATTTATAATATTGAATTACAATGTACATACCTAAATGTTAAAGTTTGAGCGCGAAACGTATGTTGCTTCTTCCACGCGTCACTGTGGAGGAGTGTCTCACGCCCCGAGATGTTTCACGCGTATTACACAATACCAATGCGGTTTTTAATTTTTTTTGACCACGTTCCACCACTTGAAAAATTCTGAAATTTTATGGTAATTCCTACTACAAAATACATCTTTTAAAAAAATTTCGTGATTGACTCTAGTCGCATTTTGAGATATAAGCGATTTTTGAAAATTTCAAAAGCGCGTAACTCAAAGAGTAGTGACTGAAAAAAATCGAAAAAATTCCTGTGCATACCCCTTATTAGTAAGAATTCACAGAAAAAATTTCAGCTTTTTATCTTGAAAACAACGCTAGAAAAAAAATAAAACCTGAAAAACACGTTTTTGCCTATATCTCGGAAAGTGAGCGGGGTGGGGGTCCAAAAATTTTGTCAAAATTTTTCCTCGATAGGGTCCACCTTTTGGCCGTGGAATCGTCCGAAAAGCTTTCCAGGGCAGATTCGACCCCCTTATCCTACCAGGCCCTTTCTTATATATTATCACCTCTGAAAAAAATTGAAAAAAGATATAAAACACTGATTTTTTCAAAAAAAAGTGCTTTTTGGTCTAAATAGTCACTACAGAAGCTCTAAAACTAATTTTAGTCAATTTTAAATTTTTGGAAATTTTTGAAGAATTGAAGGCTTCTGCGCGATCGGAAGATATGAATCGATTTTGAAATTTTTTATTTTATTTTTCTACTCTATCCAGCCAACGGCTTTTGCGGGGGTAACTTTTCAAAAATCAAAATTTTTGATTTTGCGGCCCACCCTAGTGTTGACGTCCAAAGCTTCGAACAGGTACTCGAGAAAAATTTCAAAAAATTTTCAATTCTATTTACAGTGAATTTCAACGAATTCACCATGGGTTTCGGATACGGTTGGATTTCACCAACGCTGGAAACACTGAGCCATCCAGACAGCGTAATCCCAATTAACACCGAAGAAAGTTCATTAATCGCTTCCCTTCAAGAAACTGGTCGAACCGTAGGCCCTCTCTTGGCAATCCTCCTGTTGGACACGATCGGTCGTAAAAAATCATTGATCATCAGCGGCAGTATATTCTTCCTGCAATGGATAATCATCCTGTACACCAGATCGGTCTGGGTCATTGGCGTGATCCGTCTCCTTTTCGGTATCGGAATCGGCATCAACGACGTGACATCTTCAATATATTTCGGCGAAAACGCAACTCCGAGTATTCGAGGCATATTCGGCAGCGTGACCGTGTCATTTTTCTATCTAGGAGTCCTGCTGGAATACCTTTTCACCAATTATTTCTCATATTACACCGTTGCAGTGATAAACGGTGTCTTCAGCGGTATCGCTCTGATGTCAGCAGTTCTATTAAGAGAATCTGCACAATTTCTCATCATGAAAGGTAAACTCGAACAAGCGAAAAAAAATTTCGTCTATTTGAAAGGCGACCGGGACGACGACCAAGTACAAAAGGAATTCTCCGATATCAAAGAAAACATCCATCAGGAACAAATCCGCAAAGAATCCCTCGTCAAGCTATTCTCAACCCCATTTATTTATAAAATCGTTCTAATTGTTTTTTTATCCAATACACCCTCACTCAAGCCACAGGGTTCTCAGCGGTCAATACATTCGCCACGGTTTCATTCTCGAATTCGGAATTCTTTACGAAAAAAGAATTGACCATTTTGCTCGGTATTGTTCAACTAATAGCGGTATCTTCGTCTTCTTTGATCGTAGAACGGTTCCCTCGTAAGACGATGATGAGAACGTTTTACGGATTGGCTGGCTTGGTGCATTTATGCAGCGCAGCCTTGTTCTACACACGCAGCAGTATATTTGCGAAATTCCTAATTTCCCAATTTATATATTCGTAAGTATCACCGCGTATTCGGCTATTTACGCTGTGGGTATATTACCGAGTTTTTGCTTACTACGTGGTGAACTTTTCCCACAAAGTATTAAAGTGATTGGAGGGTGTATTTCGATTATTGGGAATTCTGTTATGGGCATATTCATCAATTATATTTATCTGATCGCCGCTGAGAAATATGGAACGTATGTAAATTACGTATTTTTTGCTGTTTGTAGTTTCGTGACTGTATTTTTTGTGCATTTCGTATTGCCTGAAACTAGAGGCAAGACTTTGGTAGAGATACAGCGATCGATTGATAAAAAATCTGTCAAGGTTAAGGATGATCAGTCTCCTGAAAGAGTTTAGGATTTAATTTATTTCGAGGGTTTTTTTCGAAGACGAGTTCCTATTATTTTCCTACCTCATTTTACCACAGCTTCTAATCATCGATCATTTTGATAACTAGATTTATCTAAAATTTAATTTAATTAATTGAGGAATTTGAAAAAAAATCCAAAATGTGAACTTCAATTTCCAAAACTCAATAAAGCGTGATATTTATTATTTTACCTAGTAAAATTTTTTACTCAATAATATTAATGATTTTTCAACTAAAAAGTGAATTTTTTTAATTGAGGGAGTACACATTTTGAGAATTTTTTTAAATATTTGAAATACTCGTAAGTTATCAAGATTGTTTTTTTTTCAACTGAGGAAGTACACATTTTGAGAAATTTTAAAAATATTTGAAATAAGTTATCAAGATTGTTTTTTTTTAAACATTGCCATGAAATCTTATTTGAAACGTCTAGATTTATGCGGAGCTGAGCGGTGTGGCTATTTGGTCGTTTTTTTTTAATAAAAAAATGTTGGTTGCAAACCGTTCAAGTTATTTTATTTGTTGAAATTTACACCAACTGATAATGTTATCGTGCTTCGATTTTAATTTGTTGTGTACGTCGACTTATCATTTCATAACTTTTAAGCAGAAATAGGAGTAACTGGCACCAAAAATCGCGTAAGTACTGCGATTAATGCTTAAAAAATTGAATTTAATGATTTCACTTTGCGTATTTCATAAAATTTCAGTATTTCTCGGCCAACAATATTTAATTAAAAAAAGCCAAACACCAAAAATCGCGATGTTTACCTATAAATCGCAGGGGTTTTGAATTTTTACAACGAAAATTAAAAGTTGGACGAGATAATGCTGAATTTCGAAGTATAAATCGCAAAATGAATTTACGTAGATTCCATTTTTAATAGGTACTTTTTTTTCAAATTCTGAAATACCTTCAAAAATAGATATCGTTTTTGGCTATGCACAAAAATCACAATACATTCACTAACAAAACACATGCAAAACACCCCCATCCCCACAAAAAATGAAAAAATATGGATTTTTTCAGACCAGAACCTAAATTACCCGCTTGAAATTTGCAACCACCTTTTTTTCGAGTCATAATTTTTTCAAAAATTCATTCAAATTCAGTAAAACTCTTCCAAGTTCGAATTTTTCAAAAAATTTCTAGTTTACATTTTCTTAGATTTTTTTTAATTAGTGTAGGCAAATTAGCGCTATTTTTAAGAAAAAAAAACATTTTTAGCTAGCTAAGATTTTATCGCCAAAAACTGTCGAGGGTGGTCCCCTGACTAACCCCTAAAAAGTCCGCACCCCCCAGACCCCTTGCTAAATTTTTTATGGAGGCTCCACCCCCCTCAAAACTGGTTTTTCCCAAATAACTTCTCAGGATTTGATTTTACGGCAAAAGCCGCTCAGTACTTTTTTGTTCTACGCTCAATTTCCAACATCTTTTGTATGAACAATTTTTTCGTACGACCAATATCAGAGGAGATGGAGCGTCCTGAAGGAAGGGGGTTTTGGAAAATATGATATTATTTGAAAACGCGATAATATGTATAAAATCGCACTAAACTGTATGTTTTGGGCATGAAAATAGTAGTATTACGTAAATTGATGGTATTAATACCAACTTGACCCCCCTTTCCCTTTCCTATGTACTCACCCCACCTTACCCACTTGTTTTAATTTAGCACTAGTAATATGACTGAGGGGTGGGGAGGGGTGGACACAATGGGAGGGGAAAGATGATCATGAAGCATTTTTTCCCTCTCCCCCCCTCCCATTGTGTCCACCCCTCCCCACCCCTCAGTCATATAACTAGTGCTAAATTAAAACAAGTGGGTAAGGTGGGGCGAGTACATAGGGAGGGAAAGGGGGGTCAAGTTGTATTAATACCATCAATTTACGTAATACTACTATTTTCATCCCCAAAACATACAGTTTAGTGCGATTTTATACATTTATCGCGTTTTCAAATAATATCATATTTTCCAAAACCCCCTTCCTTCAGGACGCTCCATCTCCTCTGATATTGGTCGTGCGAAAAAATTGTTCATACAAAAGATGTTTGAAATTGAGCGTAGAACAAAAAAGTACTGAACTACTTTTGCCGTAAAATCAAATCCTGAGAAGTTATTTGGGAAAAACCAGTTTTGAGGGGGGTGGAGCCTCCATAAAAAAATTAGCAAGGGTCTAGGGGGTGCGGACTTTTTAGGGGTTAGTCAGGGGACCACCCTCGACAGTTTTTGGCGATAAAATCTTAGCTAGCTAAAAATGTTTTTTTATTTCCTTATTTGCCTACACTAAATCTCAAATTTTTCCTAATTCAAATGATCTCAATTTTTATCAAGTTCAATTTTCTTAAATTTTTTCAAATGTAAAATTTATTTCACGTCCAAATTTCAATCATTTTTTCAACATTTCTCTGAAGTCAAATTCAAATGAAGATCCACATTCCAAAACGGGCTTAGTCCATACAACAGTATATGAGAAAAAGGACTTAAATGTACTGGAAAATAGATTACACCTAAGTCCCTTTTCTCATATACACTTGCATGGACTAAGCCCGCTTTGGAATTCGGGTCTTCAAATGTTTTAAAAAATGTTTACTATTTTTTTCATGTTCTTGTACGTAACTCTAAAAATGTTAATCAACCCCATGAACTCTCAATCCCACCTACAAAGACGTCAAAGAAAATTTAATAAATTATCAATTTTTATTGATAAATTTTCAAATTAGAATGAAAGTTTGTCAAGTTGAAAAAATGTTTGAAAGTAAAAAAAATTTCAAAAAAATTCAAACGAGGAAAAATTCTTGAGAAAATTGCAAACATTTTCGAGAAATTCAAACCCGGAAAATATCGAGAAAATTATTAAAATTTTTTGAAA